>JAUMIR010000003.1:35162500-35365000 GCA_030847615.1 Gambelia wislizenii
TGTTTCAAAACCTCCAAAGAATGAGACTCCACCACATTCCCAGGCAGTGCATTCTACTGCTGAACAGCTCTTACCATCAGAAAGTTCTTCCTAATGTTTAGATGGAATCTCTTTTCCTGTAGTTTGAGTCCGTTGCTCCATGTCCTTGTCTCTGGTGCAGCAGAAAACAAGCTTGCTCCATCCTCAATATGACATCCCTTCAAATATTTAAACATGGCTATCATATCCCCTCTTAACCTTATCTTCCCCAGGCTAAACATACCCATCTCTCTAAGCTGCTCCTCAAAGGCCATGGCTTCCAGACCTCCCATCATTTTGGTTACCCTCCTCTGGACACATTCCAGCTTGTCCATATCATTCTGGAATTGTGGTGCCCAGAACTGGACACAGTATTCCAAGTGAGGTCTGACTAAAGCAGGATAGAGTGGCACTATTGCTTCCCTTGATCTAGACACTATACTCCTATTGATGCAGCTTAGAATCGCATTGGCTTTTTTAGTTGTCGCATCAGTTTGGGTGACTGATGGAAAGTATTACTGGAATACAGATTCCAGAGCACTGAGAAGGGCAAGTCGTGTTGAAAACGAATCAGACATGGTTTCTGCAAAGTAAACTGTACATCTTTAGCTTTTGAGATTTCCTCAAGAGTGGTAATAAACATATGCATAGGACTGATCTGCCAGACATTATTTACTTGGATTTTCAAAAGGCTGTTAGCAAACTCCTTTGCCAAGGAACCTCTGAACATACTTAGCAACCATGGGACAAAAGCAAAAGACCTCTCATGAATAGCTAACTGTTCAAAATAAGGGAATGTAAGAATAAATTGAAAGTTCTCATAATGGAGGGATGTAATCACTTGAGACTCCCAAAGATCTGCATTGGGATGTGTGTATGTGTTTTAAGTGATCTTTTTGTGAGGAGGGAGCAATGAAGTGCTGATAATACCAAATTATTTGGGGTTAAGTTAAAGTTTTATAAAAAAAATGTTAATCCAGAGTGCAGCTCTTGTGGAAATAAATAAACCAGGCAAAATATTGTGGCTTATTAAGAAAGGAATATAAAATGAAATTGCCAATGTTATAATGCCTTTAAGCAGATCTATAGTATAATCACATTTATAATACTGTGTTCACTGAGCACTGTATCTCAGAAAGAATATTATAATGCTGGAAGTTGTGCAGAAAAGGGTAACAATTGCTTAAGAAGGTGAGGCAACTCCCCAAAAGGAAAGAATCCATAACTGGGGGCGTAATAGAGATCTATATACCGCAATTATACATAGTGTGGAGAACTTGTTGATGGAAAGGTTTTTCTTATTATTTCCTATGCAATGAAACTGAACAGCTGCAGATTTCTGTACAAAGTGTATGCTTCTTTACTATCTCATTTTTTTCATATATATAGTTACAAATTTGGTAGATCAGGGAAGTGTTGTGGATTTAGTGTATCTGGATTTTGGTAAGGCCTTCCACAAGGTCTGCCATGGCATTCTTGTATGCAAGCTGTTGAGCCGTGGGCTGGACAGTGCTACTATTAGGTGGATTTGTAATTGGTTGACTGACCAAAGCCAGAGAGTATTCACCAATGGTTGTTCTTTGTCCTGGAGAGATGTGACTAGTGGGCTGCCTCCGAAATGACACCAAATAGGGGAAGGTAATGAATACCCCCTGAGGACAGGATCACAGTTCAAAATGAGCTTGAAAGATTAGAGAGTAGGGCCAAAACTCATGAAATTAATTTCAATGCAGATAAATGTAAGGTAGTACATCTAGGCAAGAAAAATGAAATGCACAAATATAAGATTGGTGACACCTGACTTGAAACCAGTACATGTGAAAAAGATCTAGGGGTCTTAGTAGACCACTAGCTAAGCATAAGTCAATGGTGTGATCTGGTGGACAAAAAAGCCATTGCAGTTATAAGCTTCATCAACAGGAGTCTCCAGATCCAGGGAAGTAGTAGTGCCACTCTATTCTCCTTTAGTTAGACCTCACCTGGAATAGTGTGTGCAGTGCTGACCACCACAAGTTAAAGAATTATTTTGACAACCTGGAACATGTCCAGAGAAGCACTAAGATGATCAAAGTTTTATTAAGACTGACTTGGGGAGCTGGGTATGTTTGACTTGGAGAAGAGCATAGTTATAAGTGTCATGATAGCTATCTTTAAATATCTGATGGAATGTCATGTAGCAAATGCAATTGTTTTCTGCTCCTCCGGATACTAGAGCACAAACCAATGCATTCAAATAACAAGAAAAAAAGTCCACCTAAACCTTAGGAAGAACTTATTGACTGAAGAATTGTTAGATCATGGAATAGACTGCCTCACGGGGGGATGGGCTCCCCTTCTCAGGAGGCCTTTAAACAGAGGTTGAATGCACCTCTTTCAGGAGTGCTTTAGCTGGGTATTCCTGCATGGCAGGGGGTTGGACTAGATGGCCCTTGCAGTGCCACCTAACTCTAAAATTCTATTATTCATACAGCACATAATGAAGCTATGGAATTTGCTACTACATGATATAATTATGCTGCCAACTTGGATAACTTTAATAGTGGGTTAGACAAATTCATGAAGGGTAGGGCTGTTAGTGACAGCTTGTTGTGATGCTGCTGTGCATATGAAATACAGAAGCAGTATGCCTCTCTGTGCCAACTGCTGGGACACAAGAACAGGAGGGTGCTCTTGTGCTCATACCTGCTTGTGTGTTCCCATTAGCATCTGGTTGCTTACAATGGGAACAGTGTGCTGGACTAGATAGTCCTTTAACCCAGTGCAGCACTTTGCCTTCTTCCATTAGTTATTTTAAATGCACAAAATGACCAAAGCTAAAACTGCTCAGTCTCTTGCTAATTAAAGCTAAACAAATAGTTAAGGTATTCTTGGTTAAGAAGATACGTGCAGGCATATCTTAATTAACAAAGCCTCTTACTGTGAAGCTGCATTTTACAAAGGCTATTTATGCCTGTGCAACCGTCTTTCCTCCTCATCCTTTCTCTAGCTGGAATTTTTTTTAATAGAATCAGCATTGGGCGGATGGTAAAGGAGAGCTGGAGAAACCCAGGGCCCATCTACAGGAGGAGGAAAAATCCCAAATACCTCGTACTATTGGCATCTCGCAGCAGCAGCGACCAGACCAAATGGTTTTTCTGGCCTCCAAAGCCCACATAAACCTTGCATTCCTGATTGTGGCCGCAAGTAATTTACTTGTATTAGTTCTTCAGTGCCACTGTGTTGTTTTTTTTTTAATGTTCCAAGGTGCCCTGGTGCGATAGATTCTCCAAAGCAAAACAGAAAATATTGATCCTTTTTTAATCGCCTTAGCGACCGATTGCAAAGGTGAAAATCCAACATGTCGGCAGCGGGTGCTTGCCCTCCTAGCAAGCCCCACCCCTGCTCTCACCCAGCCAATCACCTTTGTGCCTCCCTTCACGTTTTTTATTGTTCAATAGTCCAAAAGAGCAAAAATGTGCACCAGCCTTGCAGTTTGTGAAAAAGTACGGGGAAATCTGCAAAGGCTTTTACCCCATTGTTTTTGTTGTTTTGGGCCCCTTTCGAGTAGTGTGGATTGGTGCAGTACCCTGCTTAGACTTAGGATTCCCAGCAAATTCCATGAGGGGTATTTTCACCGTTTAGATGGGCCCCCAGACTTTTGGTGTCAGGTTGCAGCAATGTCTGCAGAAAAGCTTGAGCTGGGAAAGAGATTCTTTAGTCATGTAGGCCAGACTACAAGAAGCAAGGTAAATAACAGGTGCTTCCAGAATGCCTGAGCATGTGTGAGAAGGGGAAAGCAGCTAAGGACATTTTCAGACGCGTAAAATTACCTTCTTGCCGCGCAAGCAGCCTCCGGAACAGTAACGAGGCTGCTGCGCGGCAAGGGTCCATTTTGGACGATGCCGTTTCTCTCTCGGCATCATCCGTGACTGTTGCGGCCAGCATTGGAGGCGGCCGCGCAGTTTTTTACTCACGGAAGTTGTCCGTGAGTAAAAAACAGCATGGCTGCCTCCAATGCTGGCCGGAACAGTCACGGACGATGCCGAGAGAGAAACGGTGTCGTCCAAAATGGACCCTTGCTGCACAGCAGCCTCGTTACTGTTCCGGAGGCTGCTTGCGCAGCAAGAAGGTAATTTTACGCGTCTGAAAATGTCCTAAGCTTGACACACCACCTACCCCTAGGATTTTTTTTTAAAGCTAGCATAAATCTATGTTTGGCCATCAAAATAGAAATCGTAAGAGTGGAGGCCGGTAAAATAAAAAGTAATCCATGAATACATTTTGGAAGAAGCTTTCAAGATGTCTCTAAAAGATTCATTTCTTGTTTGTTTGTTTACTTATGCAAGGTATATCTGACCTTGCTTTTTTATTACACAAGCACATATTGTGAGTTTTGAATAAAGCATTTGATTAAACTTGTTGAACTGCTCTTCTGTTTTGTGGTGTAGGAACCTATCCCCGCTATTTGCATGTTATTTTTGCCTGTGGTAATAAATGTTCTGTTAAAAAAGTAATGCCCAGAAACACAACTGTTTTGTTAACTGAGGTATCCCTGTACCACCTTGCTGTATTGAAGATCACAACACGCTCTGAACTTACCATACTTTGTAACCAAACAACATAATTGAGCCACTAGCTGACTAGAGTCTTATCATCTGTCCGCCCTCACTTTAGAACTTTGGCAATGGCAGGATGTTTGTGTTATCATTACCAGTGACTGTAATGATCACTGTGTATATATTCAGTACATTTCAGCTTTAACATAATGATTACAGTCTTTTAATTTGACTTATTTTCCTCTGACATTTCTATTTACAGCACCCCCATTTGTATATAGAACTGTCAACTAAAAATAACATAATGCGTCTGATGAGGTGGTCTGTAGTCTGTAAAAAGTTATGCTAAAGTTTTAGTTTTTAAGGCAAACAGTTTAATCCCACAAGACAAGCAGTTGTTTTTGCAAGCAAGGTATTGGATTCTTGTGAAGGCAGCAGAAACCTGATCTGGACTGTTAGAAGAACTCAGCAATCCTGCTTTAAATGACATCACTTAAAGGGCTCAGCTGCTGCAGTATTTTTAAAATGTCCAGCACCTAGACAAATACTGTCAATAAAACAACCTTGAAATTACCTTTACATAATAGTTCAGGTTCCCCTGCTGCTACTAAGAAATACACAAACCAATAAATCTTTACTAAGAACAAGGAGCGCCAGTGTGGTGTAGTGGTCTGAGTGTTAGACTACAACTTGAGACAGGGTTCAAATCCCTGCTCAGCCATGGAAACCCATTGGATTACCTTGGGCAAGTCACACTCTCTCAGCCTCAGAGGAAGGCAAAGGCAAACTCTCTCTGAACAAATCTTGCCGAGAAAACCCTGTGATAGGTTCACATTAGAGTTGAAGGCACACAACAACAAAGAAGAATACATTCTGGAAAAGATTATATTTTTTTGTATAATTTAGTTCTTATTTGCCAAAAGCTTTTAAATACTTGGATCTGTTGGTGTTGCTTTTATCTTGGTACTGTATTTTTCTGACATTCTTATCAGGTTTAATCTAAATTTACCTGGAGCGTATCCCTTGAAATTTTACTCATGACTTAAAGTAGGAATATGTCTGAATCCAGCCCATTGTATTTTATATTACTGTTTTATTGTTTGATTTTAACACCTCTGAGAATTTTAGAGAAGACTAGCTAATAAATATTTTAAATACGTAAAATAGATAGCACTGCTTTTAAGAGTCATTTTTTAAAAGCATGTGAAGTAATTGGGTAAGAAATGGGACAGCAGAAGAGATACGGAGACCAGAACTATTAAGACATCTATATAACCATCTTAAAGGAATGGCTCATCCCTAATGCATCTTCCTTCCCTTCCCTAGCCAGCATAACCAACGTCTACAGAGCTGCACTTGCCCACACTGCTTTACGGTGTTAAGATGTCTATGCTGTACATGCAGACATTGGGACAGGACAATATGCAGTGCCTCATACCAGGGGGTTAGGCCACTTAGGATAGTCATATTCCCCTCAAGACTGATGAATTTTCCACATCTTATAACTCATGAATAAAGTTAAAGTTAAATAGATATCTGAAGTACATCTCCTATAAGATAAATATGAGCTAGCACTCTAGATTGATTTATTGTTTCTTTGTAATTAAACTAACTGGGCCACAAACCATAAAACTTCCTAACTGGACAGAGGAAAGGTAAGGTTTTAAAAAGAGAGTACTGTTGGTTCTTCCCTTTCTCCTCCTCCTCCTCCTCCTTTTACTCACTGTTTGTTTGTTTTTTAACCAAACAGTGAATTTACATGTAAACTTAGAATTTATGAAGTCGAAGGCTTTCACGGCCGGCATCCATAGATTTTCCTTGGTTTTTTTCCGGACTGTGAGACCGTGTTCTGGAATAGTTTCTTTCTGATGCTTCGCCTGCATCTGTGGCTGGCATCTTCAGAGAATGGTTGGGTAGGAGTGTATGTGGAGTTTATATGTTGTGACCCTCGTTGGGGAGTATATGTAAGTTTGTGTAATGAATGGTTAGTTTCTGGGTATAGAAATGCAAGGCTCTTAGTGTTTGTTTGGCTAATGGTTGGTTGATGGGCCATTATCTGCCCCCCCCAGAGCCAATCCTCAGTGGATATGGGGGTCCTACTGTATTCCAAGGCCAGTAGTGAAAAGACAACTATTGGTCTGAGTAGCTACAATCTTTCCTCAAAGATTCCAAGCGCCACCCTCAATGTAGTGATAATAAGTTGGGGAACAGTGGCATTTGTGGTAAAGATGATGGTGACCACTGCAGAACCACCCAGCATAACTCCTCTTAGAGGAAAGTTGAACCGCCACCCTCCCAACAACCAACCTGCCCAAGGTGAATGAGAGCCAATGTGGTGGAGAGCCAGCAAGGTATAGTGCTTTGAAGGTATAGTGCACTAGGGCTCTGGGAGAGCAGGGTTCAAATCCTGCTCAAATCCTGGCCATTGGGTAACCTTGGGCAACTCACACTTTCTCAGCCTCAGAGGATGGCAATGGCGAAACCCCCTCCCCGAACAAATCTTGCCAAGAAAAACTGGAGATAGACTTGCCATAGGGTCACCATAATTCTGAAATGACTTGAAGGCACACAACAACATCAGTGACCAGTCAGAATCCCACTGAGGCTAGCTTCTCTGAACTATCTATTCCTGCTGTTGGCTATCCCACACCAACCTGTACAACTTGCTCAAGATGGGGAGAAGGGGGACTAGATAACCACAGAACTTAAGCAGAGGAGAAATCCAGACTGCCACAGAAGGTCAGAGGGCAGGGGAAGGCCAGACAGGAAGCTCACTGGGGTGGTAGTGGCCAATGAGGAACCCTTGGGGTCCTAACAAAACCCTGTGGAGGGGCACTTCAAATCTGCAACCTTACTGTACTCCTCCTCCAAAGGTGTAACAAACAACATGCATACATCTCAGTGAACACAATGAGACACTTCTTCAACCTTGACAAAATTCAGAAAGCAAAGCCAGGATGAGACAGAAGAATAACCTCAGCCAGCAACAGACAAAATAGTGACAGGAAAATAGCCTCCCAGCAACCGCTAACGGAAGTCCTTCATTTTAGGATGGGGAATAGGAATCTTGTCTGCAAAGGTGAGAGAAAGAGTACAGACAGTACTAATAAGGCAGCCCTAAATGTGAGCTGGTTGGCTGATCATTTCACAATGGCATCAAAAATAGTGGGAAGTTTTCTTCCTGTCATCATCTGCTCTTCCTTCAACAACCTTTAAACGTTCCCTTAGTCTGTATCTTCCCTCTGAGTCAGCACTTTAACTTCCTGTCAACTGTTTCCTCCTACTTAGATACTTTTCACACTACACAATTATAGCACTATGATTCCACTTTAACTGCTATGGCAACAGTCAATGGAACCCTGGGGTTTGTGGTTTCATAAGGCATAAGAACTCTTTGGCTGAGAATTCTAAATACCCCTCCCTAAACTGCAAATCCCAGGTTTCCATAGGATGTTGCCATGGCAGTTAAAGTGGAACCATAGTGCTATAAGTGTGTAGCATGAAAGTGCCGCACATTCCACATACATTGATATACCTTGTCCTGTCTCAAACTGGTAAAAGTGAGGGTCCTACATGTGTGTGTCCCTTTGAGTCATCTGTCAACTTATGGTGATCCCATGAATAATAGGATTTTCTTAGTCAATGAAAACTCAGAGGTGGTTTTGCCAGTTCTTTCCTCTGAAATATAGCTAACACCACCTGGTATTTGTTAGCTGTCTCCCATCTAAATACTAACCAGAACTGACCCTACTTAGCTTCCAAGATCAGACAGAATCTGGTGCCTTTAGGGTCTGTAGGTCACAGGATCCTACACAGTGAATTTCTATCTTTCATTTCTTTCTCTCTCATCCCATCTAGAGCCACTCTTATGTCAAATTGTAACAAATTTAAGTACAGTCCAGGGGAGCTGGAAATAAGACTATTACAGTAAAGTTTCCCTATCTCACTCATGGGATTATGCATGCATATGGGGGGGGGGTCTTCTAAACAATGTCATCTTCCACTTGTAACCCTCTATATTTTCCCATGCTTATCCCCATTACACACACACACACCATTGAGGCGGAAAATGTGGTATAGCAGCACATGGTCTTTTGACTGGCAGCACTTAGAGCTACCAGTCTAGAGACAGTGAGCACTATCAGTCTTATATACAGTATCTTGACATTGTTGCCAGAACCTAGGGTGGGGGCTTACCCAATTTCAAAAGAATTTGTTATAGCTCTTTTATGGTAGCCATAATCACACAGTTAGTATAATTCTCAATTTCTTACATAACTGCATCTGCTAGTGCCCAGTCACAATTCATTTCTGAGTTCTATAATCAGTTGAGCAAAAGTTTGTTGTTTTTAACTTACTCATAGGTGGGCGAAAAGGGTCTCTCTACACATCTGGAGGACCTCAAAGTCACGATGGAAGTAGTCTCTCTAGGTACTGGGAGGTTGTCCAGTGTGATTCTATGGTCAACCTCTGCTGGAAGTTGACCATAGAGTTGTGCCAGATACCTAGGCATTCTCTCTAGGCATTTTCTAGGCCCTCCAGTGTTATTATCTGAACGAGACTACATGCGAAAGGGATGTAGGAGTCCTAGTAGATCACAAGTTGAACATGAGTCAACAATGTGATGCGGCAGCTAAAAAGGCCAATGCGATTTTGGGCTGCATCAATAGACGTATAGTGTCTAGATCAAGGGAACTAACAGTGCCACTCTATTCTGGCCTTGGTCAGGCCTCACCTAGAATACTGTGTCCAGATCTGGGCACCACAATTCAAAAAGGGTATCGATAAATTGGAGCATGTCCAGAGGAGAGTGACTAAAATGGTGAAAGGTCTGGAAACCATGCCTTATGAGGAAAGACTTAGGGAGCTGGGTATGTTTAGCCTGGAAAAACGATGGTTAAGGGGTTATATGATAACTCTGTTTAAGTATTTGAAGGGGTGTCACATTGAGGATGGAACAAGCTTTTTTCTGCTGCTCCAGAGACTAGAACACGCAACTATGGATGCAAGCTCCAGGAACAGAGATTCCACCTCAACATTAGGAGGAATTTTCTGACAGTAAGAGCTGTTCGGCAGTGTAACACACTCCCTCAGAGCGTGGTGGGGTCTCCTTCCTTGGAGGTCTTTAAACAGAGGCTGGATGGCCATCTGTCAGGGATGCTTTGATCGTGATTTCCTGCATGGCAGGAGGTAGGACTGGATGGCCCTTGTGGTCTCTTCCAACTCTACAATTCTATAATTTTATGGCAGTTCACTATTATACACAGTTTTGTGTATCGGTGGTAAGTATGGGATCGTATTCCCTGCAAATATCCGGGGGGGGGGCCTATTTAATTTGTGGTCCTGCCTTACTTTGCATAAATGTTCTTTTGGACACAAAAAAATGAGAGAAGTATTTGGCACCTATAAAATATGGACAAAACTAGGTGCAAATGAAGGTGTCTCAAGAAAGTGAAAAGCTCTGGAAGAAAGAAGACAAAGTTCAATTTAGGGTAAAATGACCACTGCAAGGAAAATGGTAACTCTTGCCATGACCTCAAAGGGCAGCCCCATCAAGAAGACAATACAGTATTCAAGTCCCACCTGGGAAATCCAGGTTCCATTGTTACCTCCCTGTGAAGAGGTGTGCTTGAAGGAATGGATAAGAAGCAGCCAATCCCAGCATAGGATGCTGTGATGGGAGGCGCTTCTGTGAGGGAGAGAATGACAGTTGAGAAGAGAGTTGGGAATGAACTGTGATGAGAGAAGGTGGTATGAGTCAGATGAGAGAGACTAGGGAGGAAGTAGATGATTTGAGTGGAAGTATGGTCTATCACTAACTGAAAGAACCATGTTAATATATCCTTATTACAGTTGTGGAAGTTGTTAACACATTGTTATAATAAATCAACTAAACTCTTTTGTTAACTGTTACACTGGTTCATATTGGATTTATTTCCCTTAGAATAAGGAGTGGTCATGCTATCCAAAAGATTACACACAGTTAGACAAACTTGTCCACTAAGAAAGTCACCTGTAGACTCAGGCCCCAATCCATAAAGGGATTATATAATACCCTTTGAGGGGTAGAGTAGAGTGGCAGTGATGGGCAGCCAGAGCTGAAAATGTGGGGCCAGCCTGGTGAGACCAATGTCACACTCCCTTTCCAAAACATTCAGGAACATGTGAATGTTGAGATTATTTCCCCTCTTTCTCCAGATACTATGGATGATGACAACAGTGAGTGCCTAAAGGTGTTTTTTTGTTGTTGTTGTTGGTATTATATAATCAAAGATTTTAAAAAACGGACTTTGCTCAAAAGTTTTGTTGTTATGTGCCTTCAAGTCAACTCTGACTTACGATGACCCTATAAGGCTTTGTCAAGTGTTTCTTGGCAAGATTTATTCAGAGACGGTTTGCCATTGCCTTCTGTAAGGAGATTTTCAGACGCGTTTTTCAGCGTCTTGCCGCGCAAGCAGCCCCCGGAGCAGTAACGAGGCTGCTGCGAGGCAAGGGGTCCATTTTGGACGATGCCGTTTCTCTCTCGGCGTCGACTGTGAGTAAAAAACAGTGCGGCCGCCTCCAATGCTAGCCACAAGAGTCACGGACGACGCCGAGAGAGAAACGGCGTCGTCCAAAATGGACCCCTTGCCGCGCGGCAGCCTCGTTACTGCTCCGGAGGCTGCTTGCGCGGCAAGACGCTGAAAAACGTGTCTGAAAATCTCCTAAGTCTGACAGAGTGCAACTTGTCCAAGGTCATGCAGTAGGTTTCCATAATTGAGGAGGGATTTGAACCCTGCTCTCCTAGTCCAGCACTTAAACCACCACACCATGTGGCTTTACTGTCTACATAGGTTTACTATCTGCATGGGACAGAAAGGAGGTGAACAGAAAAACAAAATCAACCTCAGCCACTCATTTACATGTCTGGTGATTGGTTGGAAGGACCTCTTTGGAGAAGGCAAATGGTTTTTGGTTTGAGCTGTGTGAGCAGGCTGTGCCGCTTCATCTTTTTCATCTGTTACAGCCAGGTAGAGAGCCTGAGAAGACAGTTCCGGGAGAGAAGCCAAATGGCAGATGATCCCAGTTGAGCCAATGCATGCATATCTAAATCTTAATCTCCCTCTGACAAAGCTCAAACCCAGTTGCTAGCTTCCCATTACCTTCCAGGTAGGCAAGGGAATATGTTCCAACATGCCAGCTAAGATAGGCATTTGCTGATGTGTTGTTTGCAGAAACAGTACCCAGCCTAGTGAGGCCTGCATTTCCCTCTTTTAGATCCAAAGGGGGGCAATCAGACTGGGATTCCCACCTACCCTACCCCTGCTATTCTTTGAATCTTCAAGTGAGACAGCAAAGTAACTAGCACCTTTTTGAAGACCCTACTACAGGCTGAGATCAGCTAAAGCAATAGCACTCTACTGAACAACTCAGGACAATGCATTACCAATATCTGCCCTGTTGATGTGCTGACCTTTCTCTGTTTGACTTGTGTACAAACCATACATCAGGTGGCAGTTTACATTCTGCTAAGCAGCTCCTCCTTTGGTCCCAAGAAGTAGCAAAATTGAAGATTATATAACTATGTTAATATTTGAAGTGAATTTGAGACATGCCAAATATATTTATTAGATGCCAGGGATGTTACAGAAAGGGTGTCTTTTGATGAAACAACAGTACTACATACTCTTCTGAATGGAAGAGTGAAATCGGCTTGTCCGAAAGCTCTGCACTGCTGGGGTTTCGCACTGCACTTACTTTTTCATTACTGCAACAATTTAATTATTCTTCATATTTTTCACACCAGTTTTTTTTCTTATGCATCTTATATATTGCAGCAGTAACATTAGCTCTAATTGAGGCATGTAGAACCTACAGCATTTCAACTTCTGGGGTGTACAGTATCAAGTGCTGTTCACTAATGCTTAGTTATATCATTTTCACATTCTCCCACACTGAGTTAGCTGAATAAATAATGTATCCTGCATTCATTTGTAGTCCATGTCCAGATACACTTGTCATAAATTAGACTAGAACACACAGGGCAGCTTTCTTAGGATGTTCATTATAGCAGAACAAAATCTGTCTCTCTGTTCCCTTCCATTAATAGAATATCAATGTGAGGCATTTTGTCTGCTGTGGAAAGTGACTATTTATTGATTTCTCAAATGTATTTACTTTAGCTAAATATATATGTCTTCTTTTTCCTGCCTGCAACATTGCAGAAGGGGTGCCTTCTATAACAAGTAAAGACAATGGAAAGAAAAATAACAAAATCTAGATAGAAAATAAAATTTAAGCAAAAATAGTTTTAATTAAAGGACAACGTGTATGACAATTCATAGTATCCATAGCCAGCTCCACTCTTAAAACAAGTGAGGCTGATGCCTCAGGCAGAAAGTTTTGGACACCATGAGAAGGCAGAACATTTTTTCCCTTGGAAAAGCACTTTTGGGATTTTCTGACTCAGATTCTAAAATAACATGGGTAGTATTGGATACTTCACTTGTGTGTGTATGTGTGGGAAACATTTGCTTTTCAGCCACAGACAGTAAAATGCCTAGGGCAAGCCCCCACAGTAAATCCATATCCTCCTTATAAAATCTTCATGCCAGTGATCCTCATGCACAAAACTCTTGTATGTACGGATTTCCAGGCCTTTAATCAGGTTAAACCAGACTGTGTGAGGAACTCCCCAAATGCAGCCCTGAATTGTTTGGAAGAGACACAGGATACAAGGAGGATGGATAGATCAGCAAGCAGGTAGGTATTGCTCATCACGAACCTCTCTTTATGAGAGCTTTGGGAAATGTTAATTCTTTTGGATGTTAGAGAGGGGAGAGGCTCCTGTTAGAAAGGAGCTCATTATGAGAGGCATAATAACACGTTAATGTCAGTAGCCCATTTGTAAGAGTGATGTCTCTAATTGCTCAGACCTTTTCACGACTGTTGTCTGATTGAGTTAGAGTACTTTTCTACAGATAAAAAGAACTGTGGAGGAAATATTCTTGCAGCTACAGGATTGTCAGACTGGAGGGCATTTCCAGTGCGATTAATGATGTCTCCAGTAATATATGAAAACTTTTGGCATAAATGAGATTATAGAGTCTGCAGAAAGCTGCCAAATGGTATTCATTCAGAGTAAATATCACTAATTAAAAGTTTTGAAGTATTTTTATGCCCGAACTAATGAGTTCTGTTGCGATTCCCCTTAGGAATTAATTTACCTTCTTAATTTTAATTCATTTCCAAGATATGGCTATTTAAACCCTACTCAGAGTTGGCAGCCTCATTAAGCACATTCATCATGAACAACAAAAAAATCATGTTATATTATCTATGTATTCTTGGTATAAATATTGTTCACAATTTGCATAAGCATGATATAAAAGTTGTGCTTTTTCACCAATACAAAGGGTGCAGTATGCCAGTAACTTCTCCAATGCAATCTGGGAGCAAATCCCGTTAATCTCACATGGGATATATGCAAGATGAACTATACCAGGGGTGGACAACTGCATGGGGGCCAGGTGCCTATCCCCCCCACAGGCCACCCCCACCCACAAGGCAAGCCCCAATACCTCCATTTCCCTCCACAGTCCCACTCAAAATGGCAAAACGAAGTGAAGTTGTATCACTTCCTGTCACCACTTTGAGAGGGATTTCAGAGAAAAAATGAAGTATTTAAAAACAGTAGGAGGTTCTGGGGTGCTTCTGGGGCTGGCAATGTTTTCATGCATTTGGGGGGGGGGCTGCTTAGTTTGCTGCCCAGACAAACTAGGTTGCCCAAAAATTGTTTCTATTTTTTAAAAAAAACTGGGGACAAGAAGTTTTTGGGCACTGAGAAGGGGCTTCAAGGGCCACAAAAGTGGGGTACTAGGGCAGTGATGGGCAACCTTTTGAGCTTGGTGTGTCAAACTTCACCAAAAAACTGAGCATAACTCGGGTGGTGTGTCACTTTGAGGAAAAAAACATTATTCGTGATATTTATTGTTTAAATAGCCTAATTTCACCCCTGTTGCATAAATATCAAGGGCACACTGGACAATTCTACATAAACTTGTTGCTTTCAGACACCAACCCAGGAACAACTTATAATGTTGCCAGATTCTGCGCAGCTGCGGTTAAAATTCGACAGACAATGTCCTCAGCAGTAGAACAGTATCAACCTAGTCTTGTTATACTGGAGCTAACATTTTAAATACTGCTTTTAGCCTGTTTTTATCCTATGTTTTTACCTTTATTCTGTATCCCCTTTTTACCTGTGCTAGTCTATGACCGTAATAAAGATTCTATTCTATTCAACATTAATGTATAATTGTTATATATAATTGTATTTAATAAACCAAAAACTAATTATTTAACTTACCTGCTTAGTGACTTCTTTGTTCATCCGTCAGTCGGTTTCTTTTGTTGGTCTTGATATTATTTAACTTGTGTGGGGTGCAGTGAACTGAAATAAATGAGGGGGGAATTCTTTAACTAACCTGCCTATTAGTGACTTTTTTGTTGCTGAATTTCATTGGCTAATTCTTCAATTGAAGGTTGGTATTTTGTACACTTCAGGCTCAAGCAAGCGCTACCAACTTCATCTGTCAATCTGTTTCTTTTGTTGGTTTTGATATTATTTAACGCTGAGAATAAGGCCTCACAAAAGTATGTAGAGGGAAAAATTGTGAGTAAAGCCATTGCTATATTTTTCAGGGTACTAAAAGTGTCTGGTAGTTGGTTCCAGGCACTCCAAATTTCCTGTTCATAGTGGCACTCCTCTTGATTCTCCAAGCGGCGCCTTTCCAGAATCTCAAGCTTTGACCTCAAGTCGACAAACACCTGAGCCCAGATACTGTCTTGAAATTCTGCAAGTTGCATTTCCAAATCATCAATTTGCATCCATTGGAAACCATTTAATTCCAAACTACTGTAGACTACTACATCAGGATACTCAATTATTTTCATGGTCTGTTCTAGGCTTCTAAATTGACTAAATCTATCACTAAACTGGTCAAGTAACAAGTCTAAAACATGCTGGTACTTCATATGCAAGAGTTCCATTTCATTTTGTACAGCTGCACTGGCCTTCTCAAAATACTTTGTTACTCGAGGAAAATACTTATAAGTTTTAGTTTCTACATCTTGCTTGAAAATTTTAACTTTACTTTCAAAAGCTTTTATGTATCCAAACATAACGTCAATACTTTTGCCAAAACCTTGTAAGGACAGGTTGCTTACCTGTAATCATAGATCTTCGAGTGGTCTTCTATGAATTCACACAGCTGGGTTACTCCTGCGCCTGTGCAGAGCTTCGGAACCTTCTAGAATCGCTAGGCAGAATGTGCTTTGATACATTTTTGGGGGTAACTCCACCCATCCTAACAGTCCCTTATAAGGGCTTCCCGCCTAAATCCCCTCAGTTCCTTGAATGACGCTGCAACCAGCAGCATCAGGAACATTAAGCATGTTTATATGATGTATTAGGACATAGAGGGGAGGATGGGGGAGGATGGGCAGGTCTGTGTGAATTCACAGAAGACCACTTGGAGATCTATGGTTACAGGTAAGCAACCTGTCCATCTTCTTCATGGTCTCTGTGAATCACACAGCTGGGTGTAGACTGGCAAGCTTCACTCTTGGAGGCGGGTATGTCCTACACCAAGTATACCATATATGCATATACCTAAGTTTGAAACATTAAACACACAATCTTAAGTAAAGGTATCAAAGCAAGTATAACCATAGTGACTTGGCAACATGAACACTCACTCATTGAATAGAAGATAACAGTACAGCCTTCCCAAAGGCCGCCTCGTTCCTAGAACGAGAGTCATGTCTGTAGTGAGAAATAAAAGTAAAAGGTGATGACCAGGTTGCAGCTCTGCAAATGTCCTCTAGAGGCACTCCAGAGAGAAAAGCTGTCGAAGTGGAGACAGCTCTTGTACAGTGTCCTCGAATCCGAGAAGGCAGAGGCTTCTTTGCCAGTTCGTAGCAGAGAGCAATGGTCGATGTCACCCACTTCGACAGTCTTTGCGAGGAAATAGGCTCTCCGAGCTTCGAGTCAGCATAGGACACAAACAGTCTGGGTGACTTTCTATGGGACGCAGTCCATTGAATGTAGAAGGCAAGAGCCCTCCTAACGTCCATGAGATGAAGGGTGCGTTCAAATTCGTCCTTCGGGTCCTGCATCAAAGCAGGAAGAGTGATGGATTGGTTGAGATGAAAGCTGGACACCACCTTCGGAAGGAAGATGTCGGGATGGAGCACCACTTTGTGCTTATGGAAAGAAGCGTATGGAGGATCAGACCTCAAGGCACAGAGCTCACCAGCCCTACGCGCTGAAGTGATGGCCACAAGGAAAGCAGTCTTCCAGGAGAGAAGTCGCAGGTCAGTAGAAGCCAGAGGTTCGAATGGTCGACGAACCAGCTGTGAGAGGACCAATTTGAGGCTCCAAGCTGGGGTCGGTTCGGTCACCAGAGGGTGCAGGTTGGCGAAGCCTCTCAAAAATTTCTTTACCGTCGCATCAACAAAGGGGGATGGACGACCTCTCGCCTGGAACTCGACGGAGATAGCTGCCAAGTAGCACCAGATCGAGGAAAGCGACAGACCCGCAGAAGACAGTTGGAGAAGAAACTCCAGTACCATCGGGATGGAGAACGGTTCAGGACTCTGTTCCCGGGATGCCAGGAAAGCTTCGTACTTCTTCCACTTGTAGTGGTATGACTTTCTAGTAGACGGTCTTCATGCAGCATCGATGACAGCCTGGACGTTGGGGTGTAGAGATGTAGGTTGCCTCGGCATCAAGGTTGAACCCGAGAGTCTCGAACCCGAAGGTCAAATTACAGGGTCAATCTCCACACTGTCAGACACAGAGTGTCCAGATCGGGATGTCTGACTCTGCCGTCGTGAATGGTGAGCAGATCCGGACGGGAAGGCAGACGAATGAAACGGCGCTTGGACATGTGAAGCAGAGTCACAAACCGTGGCTGCCGAGGCCACCACGGGGCAACGAGGATGGCGTTCACTCGATCCCGACGAAGCTTGGCAATTACTCTTGTCAGCAGCGGGAACGGAGGGAACAGGTAGAGTAGAGAACCTGACCACTGGAACAGGAACGTGTCTCCCCTCAATCCCGGAGTGCGCCGCCTTGAGCAGAACTGGGGACACTGAGCGTTCTCGGGAGATGCGAAGAAATAAACTTGAGGATACCCCAGGCCTGGAACAGATCTAATGCGACCGCCCTGTATAGACGCCACTCGTGGATGGAGAGACTCGAATGGCTGAGCCCATCTGCAAGAGTGTTATCCTCCCCTGGAAGATAGATGGATTGGAGAAACACATTCCTGAGGACGTACCAATCCCAAATGTCCAGCGTAAGCTGTAGAAGTTGAGGGGACCTCGTACCTCCCTGCTTGTTCAGGTAGTACATGACAGTCGTGTTGTCCGTCAGTACTAGTACATTCTTGCCCCTTACCACGGATTCGAAGGCTCGTAATGCTTTCTGGACAGCGAGCAGTTCCAGGATGTTTATATGGAGAGCCCTCTCTTCTGTGGTCCAAGAGCCCCGAATCTCATCGGACTCGATGTGCGCTCCCCAGCCCTGCATCGAGGCATCTGTTGTCAAAGAAGTGTTCGGCTGAGGGATGTCAAAGGGCATGCCTGAGAGGACATTGCCTGGGGCCAGCCACCAGTTCAAAGACCGCTGAATTGCCCGCGGCATTGTAAGCATCTTGTTCGGAGAATCGTGGAGTGGGTTGAACACTTGTACGAACCAGTGCTGGAGCGGATGGAACTGAAGTCTGGCGAGGCGGGTCACATAAGTCGTGGCTACCATGTGACCAAGAATAACCTGAACTGAATGAGCGGGGAGCCTTCGGGACCAACGGCAGGTATGGATCAGGGACCGAAGGGTGTTGAAGCGGTCTTGAGGTAGGTATGCCGCTGCGGTTATAGAATCATGATGAGCTCCAATGAATTGGATCACTTGAGCTGGCTGAAGCTGAGACTTCTCGATGTTGACAAGTCCCAGGTAGTCTAAGGCATCTAAGGTGAGGCCAACATCGAGTTCGAGCTGAAGTCGAGACTCCGACACAATCAGCCAGTCATCGATGTAGGGGAAGACCACCACGCCCTGCTGCCGAAGGAAAGCCGCCACTACTGCCATGCACTTCGTAAAGACTCGAGGGGCAGTGGAGAGGCCAAAGGAAAGCACTCTGAATTGGAAGGCTTCGGTCCCGACTTGAAACGCAAGGAAGCGCCAGTGAGCTGGATGGATCCCTATGTGGAAATAGGCGTCCGTCAGGTCTATGGAGACGAACCAGTCGTTCTGTTTCAGGAGTGGGAGGATGGAGGCCAGGATGACCATTCTGAACTTCTTTGGGGCCATGTACTTGTTCACCCCACAGAGGTCGAGAATCGGACGTAGGCCGCCGTCCTTCTTTGTAACCAGAAAGTACCTCGAGAAGAAGCAGAGGTGATGAAGGTCGGGGTCGACAGGTTCGATGGCCCCCTTCTGCAACAGGGTCTGCACCTCCTCAAGGAGGGGAGGGGAGGGTGGTGTTGATCGAACCCGCCCCGTCGGAGGTAGAGTGTCGAACTTGATCCAATAGCCGGTCTGGATGATTTGAAGCACCCAGTGGTCTGATGTTATAGAAGACCAGGCGTCTTGGAAGTTGGACAGTCGATCCCCGAAGAGAGGTGTCTAAGGAAAAACAGAAAAAGCATCAACCGGGGAGTTAAAATTTCTTTCGGCCCTAATCCCTGGATCTCTGTCGGGACGGTTGGCGGTATCTGGGACCTGAGCTCTGGCTCCTCACCGATGAGGCTGGAGAGGCAGAGGGAGCAAACTGGGACCGACGATAGGTCTGGCCAGAGTACCCTCGTCGGAACTGTTGGCCATATGATGGGGCTTGCCAGGAATATCTGCTTCTAGGACGGTAGTGGGAGGTGGAAGTGGAGCCCATACCATATTTCCTGGCAGTGGACCTCATCTTTTGGGCAAACTCGAGTTTTTCATCGGTTGACCCATTAAACAAGCCTGATTCATCGAAGGGAAGATCCTCAATGGTGGTTGATGCTTGCAGTGTAAGGCCCAAGGAGCGTAACCAGGCATGTCGACGCAGCGCTATGGAACCAGCGATGGTTTTCACTGTGCAGTCTGCCACATGCCGAGCCGAGCTCATTTGCAACCCAGCAAGGGACTGGGCCTCAGACTGAATGGCTTCGGCCATACAATGTTGCTCCTCCAGGAGGTCCTGAATCAGGTGGCTCATTCTCTCCCATAGGACCTGTTGGTATGCTCCCATGCATGCGGAATAATTGGCTACACGGAAGCTCAAGCCGGCGGCGGAGTAAATTTTCTTCCCAACGATGTCCAATTTTCTGCCCTCTGGGTCTGATGGAGATGACAGAGGTCGGCACTGCTTTTTATTCTGGGCAACCTTGACGACCACAGTTTGGCCTGGGGTGGTTCTGGAGCCAGTCAACATGGTCTCCACCAACTCGGTACAGTCAGTCTATTTTCCTAGACGTTGACTGTATGGATGGTGGGTTTTCTCAGGACCCCTGCACGATTTTCAGCAGAGAGGGCAGTACCGGGATGGTAGCCAACGGGGGTGCCTTCGACTGGATCCGTTGGAAAATTGGATCCACGGGATCAGCCGCTCTCTCTTCCAATTTCAGATCCAGGGGATGAGACATCCGGACCATCTGCTCCCCGAAGGCACGAACGTCATCGGTTGAAGAGGCCGAATCATCTTCCATCAGCTCAGCCTTTGGAGAAGGCAGATAGGGTCTGTAAAGGTCCCAAGACGTGGCCGAGGACGAAGTTGACCCATCTGGTGAGGGACTACGGGCCCGTGACGGTGTGGGGGAACGAGGCTGCGGAGTCAGAGGAGTTCGAGGCAGAGGACGGTGGTCAGGTGGAGAGACCTGGACCACAGCATCCTTCTTCATCGCAACATCCATACTGACAGGACGTGGGGACCAAGCAATCGAGCGGCCCGTAATCGTGGTGTCAAGGACCTCACCCCTCGGGGTGAAAATCTGCAAACCGGTAGATGACCCGAAACCTGCCCTGCAGATTGATTGGGCCAGATCATAAGCAGAGTAAGCCGGGACATCATCTCTGATGGCAGGTACATGACCTTGAAGCACGTCTTTGGATTCGATAACCTCAACCTCCACATCCGAAGAATGGCTTTCCAGTAATTGAACCCTTGACACGACCAGAGCTGGGGATGTCTCAGGGCGCACAGGGGGTCTCACAATATCAGTAGCAGGCAGGAGCTCAACTGTCACAACCTCCGCTGAACCCGACGGGGTACGTGAACGCCGAGACTCAGGCTCCGTAGTGGTGGATACCGGTAGTGGGCGTACAAATGTACCCTCGAACTCCGATGACCAGCGAGGGGGAATCTCCAGGCCCGCACGCTCCCCAGGCTTGGATTTTTTGGTCTTTTCTTTAGATTTGCCAGCGTCATGCTTGGACAAATGCTTCTCCTTCCTCTTTTTCTTCAGTGGTTGAGAGGAAGAAGCAGAATCAGCAGATGAACAGGCTTCAGTAGTGGACAGAGTCTTCTCTCGAGCGGCATCCTTGGATGTCGAAGGGACTGGCTCTCGAACCAGTGTTGAATGGTCCCAAGTCGAATCCGACGATGCACGTCGAAGGGAGGAATGGACAGCCTCGGGATCAGATGCGGTGGAGCGGCGCCTGGAAGGACTTCAGGACCAACGACGTTTTTGTCCAGTAAACAAAGGGGACCGAGATCGTTCACGGCCTCGAGGCTCGGAGGGGGGAGCCGAAACAGAGGCAGAGGCTGGAGCAGAGGCAGGGAGCAAGGCCTTCTCATAGAGAAAGGACTTCAGGTGCGAGAGCCTAAGTTTTCGGGCCTGCGGTGTAAACGGCTTACAATGGATGCATGCGTTGACATTGTGAGCCTCTCCCAAACAGATTAAACAGTGGGAATGACCATCCACAGCTGGAAGTTTTGCTTGACAAATAACGCAGCGCTTGAAAGCTCCTTTGCCAGACATTTTACTCACAATAATAATAATAACAATCACAAGGAAGGGATCATAGTCAAAGCCAGTCCAAGGTCAGTAACTATATCTGAGGTAATGCCAAAGCCAAAGGAGTAAGCCAAAATCGTAGTCAAAAGCCAGAAATAGGTCAAAAACCAGAGTGATCAGAAGCAGAGTACCAAAACCAGTAGGAGAAAGCGAAAATCATCATCAAAGAGCCAAAGCCAAGTCAAACCAGAGCGATGAGAGAAAAAACACCTAGCGAACAGAGGTTCCTTCAAGCTGCTAACGCGGCAGAAAGAAAGGAGCTGAGGGGATTTAGGCGGGAAGCCCTTATAAGGGACCGTTAGGATGGGTGGAGTTACCACCAAAAATGTATCAAAGCACATTCTGCCTAGCGATTCTAGAAGGTTCCGAAGCTCTGCGCAGGAGTAACCCAGCTGTGTGATTCACAGAGACCACGAAGAAGATCTTTAAGTTCAGTTCATTAATATGAACAGAGAGATCTGTAAAAAACATCAGGGTGTTGACCCACTTATCATCATTAAGCTGAGGAAAGTTCCCCAGATCCTTATCGTCAAGAAATACTTTAATTTCTTCAAAGCACTCCACAAAGCGCTCAAGAACTTTGCCTCGGCTCAGCCATCTTTCATTATTGTACATCAGCAGTCCACTGTAGGTGGAATCAACCTCCGGTAAAAGTTGCTGAAAATTGCTTGTGAAGGGGGCGAGCAGCTATTAAATTAACTATTTTTGTAACAACTGACATTAAGACGTTTAACTCGGTGACTCCTGCCTTGGCACATAAAGCCTCCTGATGGATAATACAATGAAAAGGCACAATTGGATGTCCAATAGCTTCTGTAAACAATTTGACAAATCCGACTTTCCCCCCACCATATTTGGTGCCCCATCTGTTGTCACTGACACAACTTTAGAGATATCAATGCTTAGGTTATGAAATGTTTGTAGAACAACCTTACATATTTCGCTTCCTGATTTACTTGTTGGCACTGATACTAACTTTATCAATTCTTCTCTCATTGTGAGACCATCAGAATATCAACCAATAATGGCCAATTGAGCATGTGATGTGACATCAGTAGTTTAATCAAGAGAGATTGAAAAATATTTACACTTCCTTAGGTCTCTCTCTAATTTATGTTGTACGTTTGTGTTCAGTCTCATTAATCGGTCTTTTATGATATTTCTACTGAGTGGTAACTCAGATATTCTCTTAATAATTGCATCTTTATTCTGCATATCGTGAAATAGAACTGGTGCACATCTTAGGAGAGTTTCTTTAATAAATTCTCCCTCACTGAGTGCTTTTCCATGCTGAGCTATAGAGTGAGCAATGTGCAAACTTGCAGATATTAAATTTGTAGAGCCTTTCATAAATTTAAGGATGGAATTAGATTGGCTCTTATAAAGTTGTAGCTGCCTGGAAATGTACGCCTTCCTTTCATCCTCACTTTTTTCCAAGAGCTGGGAATGATTAGTTTCAAAATGTCTATTTATATTCCATGTTCTGCTTGCTACTGTTTCATTACATAGAACGCAAAATGATCTGCCATTTTTTTCTATAAAGCCATACATCTTGGTCCATGTCTCTTGAAAGGGTCGGCCACTGCTACTACCACTTCCTTTACTTAACCTTAGTTTTTTATTTTTGGGGTTCTCCATCAGGGGTGCAGTGACAGAAGATAGAATTATAGATAGTGCTTGTTAGGTCTGCAGGCAATTAGGGGTTAACTAGCCTTACTAACCACAAAATGGTGCATTTAACTGTCTTTTAGGGAAGGGCAGAATTAAGAAGCAGAAATAGGGGTTAATAAGGATGTAAAACAGTAATAGTGGTGAAATGGAGTCTGCACTATGGAGCAAGACATTGTTCCTTATGTGAATTAAAATGGCTGCCGCTATCTCTAATGGTGGGAAACGGCACCCATAGCATGCAACAAGCCCTCCCCTCTCCCAGCCTTCCCCTCACTTATCTCAGCAATGATGGGTTCGAAATCCATGACACGCCCAAACAGTAGGTAATGGTTGCTGTGGGGCCACAGACCCATTGCTGGCCACCCAGCAGCCATCCGCATCACCCAGCCAGCGCCCCTTCGGCACCAGGTATCCAGTCTCGCAAACCGCAGGTGGGGGTGTCCAAGGCAGCTGTCCACCACCTTTTGTTCTGCCTCTATCTGCACTGCTGGGGCCGAACTGGAGGCTTCGCACCCGGGGCCAGCCTATTTATACCGGCCCCATCGCCAGCCTCCGTGTTATCCGGCCGCGCCGGAAATGCGGCCAATGTCCCTCCCCTCTGTTCCAGGCAGCCAATCGGGGCGTGGCTGACTGGCCCCGATTGCCTCCCTTTTCCCAGCCTTCCCCATGGCAGCTGAGGCTGCCGGAAGAAGGCCAACATGGCGGCCTCCTCGGAAGGGAGGGTGCTGGCTGGAAAGCCTCCCCCCTCCAACCCCTCTCCTCCAGTGACCAGCCACCCACCCTTTCCAAAGCTGCGATCGCAGCTTTGGAAAGGGAGGGTGCTGGCTGGAAAGCCTCCCCCCAGTGGCGACTGGGGCTTCGTAGCCCCGCTCACCACTTTCATCCCCCCGTTCCCTAAAATGGAGACCGGGGCTTTGAAGCCCCAATCACCATTTTAGGGAGGATGGTGAAGCTGTGGGGGAGAAGGGGGAGGAGGCCTAGCCATGTGTCACCACAGATGGCTGTGCGTGTCAGTGGTGACATGCATGTCATAGGTTCGCCATCACCGTACTAGGGCCTCATGCAGCCCACAGGCTAGACTTTGCTCAATGTTGAACTATATTGGGGTGTGCAAGTGTGGAAGATGAGGGGGGGTGCATTTCCCCCCAGGAGACCTTGGAGTGAACATGCTTCTGCAAAAAAATTTTTTAATACATATTTGCTCCCAAAGGCCCTCTAGAGAACATGAGCGCAGTCTCACCATGTTTTTAAGCCCTTCTAGGTCCCCGCTAAGGACATTTGGGGTCATTTTGAGGCAAACTAGATTTTTTTTTTGCAAAAATTTTGCAAAAAATTATTTTGATCCCTGAGGGATCAGGGGTGGTGCTCCAAACATGGTGGAAATGCCCCCCACACTCCCTAGAAAACATTTTGAAGCAAAAGAAATTTGGGGATAAACTGATTCCTGGGAGGCCCTGGGGGGGCCCCACAAAAATATCCCTTGGGAACTGCATGTGGCCCATGGGCCACACTTTGCCCAGCCCTGAACTATACCCATGTAACTACGTAACTAACCATCCATCCCATTTATATGCTGGGCCTTCTCTAAGGAGCTCATGACTGTGTACATCTATTTCCCCCAGTGAATCTTGTCAGCCAAATGGCCTGGACATCATGCAGTCATCACTCTCATAATGGAAAATCAGAGGGACACAGTATTTCAACACAGTTTTCTCACTGACATGGATACTTCACAGCGAGGCTATGAAGTTAATTCAGTTCACGAATTTCTATAAATTAATATTTGGATCATTTGTCAGTGGAATATTTATGCCTTGTGCCTATTCATCAAAGTTATGTTGGTGGCATACAATACATTTAAATTTACAACAAAATAAAAAAAGAGTTACCAAAGAGGGCCAAAAGTGTATATAGGTTCTCAGTTGATCCAAGATGTTCCAGCTCCTACTCTGTTTCTGGATCTCAGAACTGTGGCATATTTCAAGAAAATGGCTATTCTTGCCCCCAGATGCTAGCTCTGGGGTGTAGCATCTCTCTTACAACTGGTGGCAGAAGCAAGAAGAACAGGCGGAACAAAGGTATTTAACAAGCCTTTACTCCTTCTCAGATCTTCAAGTTGCCAAGGATAATTAAGCAAATTATCCTGTCCATATTTTGCTATACAGTTGTCCCTTCACATTCGCGGGGGTTACGGCTGCCAGACCCCCGCGAATGTGAAAAAACCCGCAAATAACAATCACCCTCTCCTGGGCTTTCGCCCTCCCTGCAAAGGCAGCAAAGGCTCCCTGCAAAGAGGGGCAGTTTAAGAGGTTTTGCCTCACTCCCTTGGCTTCCCTGGCTCTTAGTTCCCTTTGTGAAGACCCAGGGAGTGAGGGAAAATCTCTCAAACCAGCTGTCTGCTGGGCTTTCGCCCTCCCTGGTTTAAGAGGTTTTGCCTCACCCCCGCGCTTTCCTGGCTCTTCGTTTCCTTTGTGAAGAGAAGGGAAGACCCAGGAGACAGGCGGTGGATGAGGGAAAACCGTGAATAATCAAAACCGCGAGTGTCAAAGCTGCGAATGCAAAGGGACAACTGTATTTGCTTTCCATTGCCTTCTGTGCCTTATAAAAGGTGTGTCTTTAGCTTTGTAATTAAGTATCAAAATACTTATACCATGCATTATTATCATAGCAACGAGGTCCTCGGGTTGTAGGTCTGATGAGAGTTTCCTTCTCTTAGATGGTTAATCTTATAGGGTTGGACGAGCACCATCTGCCTGGGTTTGGGATTAGAGTTCTTTCATCAGCGCTGTATACACGCAATCCTAAATATACACTGAACTGACTATGTGACGAATGTTGCTGTCCTTGAGCAAGCAGGAATCACCAGCACTGAGGCCATGATACTGAGAACACAGCTGTGCTGGGCAGGGCATGTTTCTAGGATGGAGGACCATCGCCTCCCAAAAATAGTACTTTACGATGAACTTGCCACAGGTCAGCGTAAGAGAGGCGCTCCAAAAAAGCGATACAAGGACTCCCTGAAACAACAACTCAGGCTCAGCCAAATTGATAACTAACAATGGTCCGCCCTGGCCTCACATCGGGAGGCATGGAGACAACCTATCCATAATGCTGCAGCCTTATTTGAGAACTCACGCCGAACAAGTCTTGAAGAGAAATGACAACGCAGAAAGAATCACAACCCGGAAACATCACCCAAGGAGACCTTCTGCTGTGCTTTCTGCAACTGGACTTGTTTATCTCAGATTGGCCTTTTCAGTCATCAGTACACTTGCAGAAAGCGCAGGATGAGTCCTTCCTGAATCTTCATTTGCGAAGAAAAGCCAGAGAGAGAGATTATCATAGGATCTCATGGTTGCAAGCAAATAAATATAAAATGGTATTTAAAACTAATAAAAGCATAATTTACTAAAAGCATATTAAACAATTCAATTAGTTAAAACCAATGTAAAATCATGTTATGTGTATAGATTTGGGCAAAAGAATTAGGCCCCAGAGGCTTTAGTTATGCTTTAACATGGTGCCAGAATGAAGTGAGTATTGCCATCAGTTTGGGCCTCCAAAGAGAGGGATTCCACAACCAGGGTACAATAGTAGAGAAGGCTTTCTCCCATGTCTTCATGCAACATATTGCTCCCACTGATGGGGCAGTCTAAACTAAACTAAGTTAAATATGTAGAGATAACAGGAGCACACTATGGAAAGACATAAAGAAAACATTGCACTGTCACTGGAGGACAGGCAGCTATCTCAATGCTTGGGATTGCCTGCTTCAAACTGATACATTATTATTCATTAGCAAGAATGAATTAGCTCTGAAGGTGAAAATTTAATTACCAATTATGGCTATACACAGTAAGCAAATTTCCAGTGTATGCAGCGGACACTTAAAAGTGGTAACCAGAAACCAAAAAACAAAAACAAACAAAAAAGCAAGCATAGGTACATTGGCTAAAAGATACATTCTGGAATCGTAAAGGAGTGTAGTTCCTTTATTAGGCCAGCCATAGGGTGTGCAAGCTTTCAAGATCTCCCAGTCTCTTCAGCAGGTTTGTGTCAGGAGTGAGAAAGTATTGGTGGTGGTGGTTGGGGGGAAGAGTTTGAAAATATAAAAACCTGCCATAAACTCAGAATTATCTCCATCCTGGGTGATGCACACTGGCTTCTTAATTAGTGCAAAACAGAAAGAAATTAGGCAGCCCACTTATTAACAAAGCTGGAGATAATTTAAGAGTCTGGACAAGGTAAAAAAGAAAAATCAATAGAAGCCAAATTAGATAACTTTGCTTAAGCCAATGCAATTTTACTAATGCTTATGCCTTAAATTACACAGCTAGCTGATTTCATTGGCACTTCTATCTTCTAACTAATTTATATGTGTTTTCTTCTTCCAAGAATAAATATTATAGATTAAGTAATTAGATTTAGATAGCAGCATGTTACATATACCATATAATGTGCTCTGGGAGAACAAAAACAGGAATGGGTTGTTGGATGCCACCTTCTGGTTTAAGGAGGAATAAACATTTGAAACAGCAACTTGTGTGTCATCTAGACCAGTGCTACTCAAAATGATAGTTCACAGACCAATGCCATTTCATAAGACATTGGCTGCCGGTCTACAGCAAGTTTCCAGGAACAAAAGACTCTTGTAGCCAGTGGGCACAAATATGGTAACAGTCCTAGCACATTGGGGAGGGGGTAACCTGCTGGTCCACCATAGTAGATAGCTTAAGAAACACTGCCCCAGACAACTAGGATAGTCTAGGATAGTCTAGGATGGGATAGTCAACTAGAGCTCATAGATCAGATGAGCCTCTGAAGAACTTTACACCAGAACACAGTGTCACTATCAAATTTAAACTCTCATTCTAGCAGACAGGAAATTTTAGTACCACAGACTCATGCTTTTATGAGGAATTCACCCACAGACCTACACCTACAAAATTAAGCATTTTATGACATTGTCACCTCAAGACTTCAAAAGAATGCCCTCAAGTTTCAGCTGCCTACAAGGTGCCTATATTAAATGGACAGGGGGAAAAGTTGGGATAAAACATTCGCCCATTCATTTCTATTGCTTTTTGCCACTGGAGTACTTTTTGTTCCTTATATTTTCAAGACCAAAAATTCTCATGCTGTTTTATGGTTGAATCATGATGTGTAAAAGCTGGTATGAGTACTTGGATGAGAAACAGTTCCTTCCTCCCCTCAAAGGTGTGTGTGTGTGGAGGGGTAAGTGCCCGTTCACTTGATTCTGCCCTGGAAGGACCACACAGAATCATTATTGTCATGAGAAGCAGAGATGGAAGGATCTAGCACAGGCACTCACAGACAGTTCATTACAGAACAGCCAGAGATGTCAATATGGAGCATCCAGGGCTGAAAAAAGGAAACAAAGCAACAGTACTAGAAGGCTGTAAATTGCTGCTCACAGAAAGCATTCTTTGCCACACTATCTGTGAAACAAATAGAGGTATGGTGTGTATTGAGAAGAACTCCACCAGAGCCTCTAGATCTTACTGACCTAATGGTATACGTACATTGACTTACTCCTCCTGGTGGGGGTGTATTATGGACAATATAAAGCCGTGAAGGAATTATGGTTTCCAGTCTTAGGATGCTACTACTTTGGAGAAAATAAGCCTGACGTTTCTTGAACAACTTTGAATTTGGCACACACCAGTGATGGATCTAACCTCTCTGATGAGCCAATTTGTTGAGTTCAGAGGTAAATGCCAATTTAGGCAGTATATGCAAAGTTCACCAGGAAAATAGGGCACAACAGTGGTGGTGCTGTGCTGCTACAACACTGTATCATCTCAAGGGATGAGAGTAACTTTTCCATGTGGAGTAAGTCTGGCACTCTGGAGCCCTTCCCTTCCCACAGCTGAGAAGTACTACCAACATAGCAGAAAAATTAAACCATGAATGATGACTAACCAAAGAATTATAGAAATAAAGTTACAGAAAGTTATTCCAAACAAGAAGATTGCATTACTCTAAGTTCAGCATCATACAGCATGACGTGTCCGTCCAGGTAGAGCATTAGTTACAGAATTCAGTATTCAGAATTCATCCTGACAACCACCCAGAGCAAATAAACAGAATCTCCCTGATGCAACTGAGTACACATTACCTGATCCTATCCTCATTGAGGTAGGTATCCCTTGTCCCTGATTAGACATCAACCTAAGCCTCAACCCCCCACACCCATGCCATTCAGCAAAACAGAATATAGTAAAGCAGCTAAGGACCCCAACTCCAGCCAGGTGGCTGGACCCCTAGAATTTTCTTGGATGCTGTTTAAAAACTCTCATTCAAAGTTTCCAGACTCTTCCAACCCATCTTTTCCAGGTCCATTAAGCGAAAAAAGCCCCTCTGCTGACCATGATGTCTGCTCACCCACAATATTGTATTAGCTCTTAATTTAACACTGAGCCAAACATGTAGCTGTGTTGCTCACCCCCACTGCAGAGTTGCTGTGCACAACAGAAAACAGAATAAGGATAAGAGTAATGGCAAGATAATGGCAATGTGTCCTTATCATGTCAGCCACTCTTCAAACAACTAGAGCATGTCACTCAGATGCTGCAGTAGTCATGGAAAATAAATTCTCCACATAGTGCACTATATATACTGCTATTCCTGTTCACTCCCCAACTACAAAGGTAGCAGTGGTGTATAGCTCATTCTGTTGGATGATGCCAAAATATATTAGGTGTTTGATTAGCAGACTTTCTGCCAGTTTTAAACTTATGGGGGGGGGCAACAACACATTTCATCCAGTGTGAAAATATAGTTCAGCTAGTTTTGTCACTACATTATAAAAAAGCTGGGTTTTCCACAGTGTACTAGGCTGCTTGCTTATGGAATCCTGGGCTTTGCAATTTGTTGAGGTGCTACTGCTGTCTGGCTGAGAATACAAATCCAAGGATTCCACACGATGCTCCCATGGCAGTTAAAGTGAAACCATAGTGCTATATTTGTGTGGTGTGAAAGGGCCCCAGGAGTCAGATTTGGATTTGGATCACTTTAGTGGAACCCCACCTCAATTCAGACATCTCCTGGATCTGTACAATCCAAATAAGCCTTGTACAGTTTCAAATTTGTCAGAATCCAAAGTATGCAGTATGCAAGTAAACTAATTAGCATGTAACACTGTATCTAACTGTACAAGCTTCTTAACTGGAAAGCCCTTGCTGACAGATGGTGCTAACTTTCTCATTGTGCCTGGTCATGTATGAAAGCATTGGTCCACTAGTTTTATTATTTGTGTTGCAATTATCAATGTACCTGGTATTTCACCTGTAACCAGATTATGACCAACTCCTGCTATGAAAGTTTTGCAATCTAAAATTCAAGAGAGGCAACAGAAGAAAAAGGCTTAAGACTAGGTCCCAGTAAGGACAATCAGGTGATAAATATACATCTAGTTGAGACAGATGTATTTAGGTTGTGTATATGTAGCAGATAATGCAAGTGAGAAAGGTGGGGTTGCTTAAAGGAGAGAAATAAGCTTTGGATGGCTGACAGTGGGACAATAGAAGTGAAAGTCACAAGCTGTAATATATCTGAATATCACAACATGTTATAGGCTGGACACTACATTCTGTGTACATTTTTTTTTAAATTTAAGGGTTTGAAATGAATAAATAACTATGTACTGTGATGTAGAACTCAAATGTGACTGGTGCCTTCACAGAGTAAAAAGCCAAATGCCTGTGTGTCAGATAGCCAAGTTTTACATGTACAGGCTTAAAATCTCATTCTGGGTGTTCAGCTGACTTAACAGATAACAGCATAATCCACTTGTGAGAAATAATAAATAGGTGGCATAGCCAGGTCCGGAGGATGCTAGAAGCCCAGTAAATGAGTACAGTGGTGGGGGGCTCTACATAGGTGCAACTTAGCTTTGCATTCTTCTGATGGCAGGTAGCCAGTATAACTGTGACCAGCTAAAGTCTTATGTGATTGGGTACATAGTGGCCTTGTACAACAGACCAGTAAAATCTCATCTCCAATTTGGATGATGGGTGACTTTGAGCAGACAGATGGTTACCTGTTTTATCTAATTGGTTAATGACAAAAGACCTGTAAAACTGTTCTCTTATTGGCTGATAACAGAAGACCAGTGAACAGTCACTCCTGATAGGTAGATGTATAGCTAAGATGGAGTTTGAGATGCAATATAAGCTCATGCTAAACCAGGTAAGGGCAAACGGTCTCTGGAACGCTTCCATTGCTGCATATATGGCTGTTCTCTAACAGCTGCCTACTATGTTCCTGGTTGAATACCATGCTTGATAATGCTGGTTATATGTAGGCTATTAGATACTGCAACATGCCAAGTGATACTGCAACATGTTACAATGCCTGCTACGGCAAATTCCCTCAGTTCTGGTAAGCCATCAGGTAGGACAAGCTAAGGACAAAGTCAAGGAAGCCTAGAGCACAGGACTGGTCTCATTCTTTTCATTGCTTGAACAGAGCAATGCCCCCGCCCCCCAATTATCTGAAGCTCTTCACATTCTTTTTGTCTCTGAAACAGAAAACCCTACAAACAATTCTCTCTAGGAATTAAAAAATACTTTACTGGCTGGGCCCTTTGACAGGAGAAAAGTGTGAGATGAAATAAAAGGAAATAATAAATAAATAACAACATGCCACCTATTCCTGATACCCAAACACAGCTACTAGGCTTTGTGAAGGGCTAACTCACAAAGCCTAATAGTATGGACAGCCCTGCCAAGGTATGAAAGAGCCACACAGAAGACAGCAAAGGGTTTAAGGAAGGCAAAGAGAGATATGCATACATGGCTAGCCTCTGGACCACTTTCTGAAGAATCAAATGACCCCCTCTAGATCATTATAAGAATATATAGCAGTTATTTTTCCAGATTTCTGTTTGGATTCCTTTGCCTCACTCCAGAGATCATAATCTAGAAAGTTACATCTAGTCACTCACATATCTAAGGACAAAGTCACTTCAAAAGATCAATGATTAATGTAAACATTGTTTGTAAAAATGGCACTATTAACTCTGTAATCATGGATCCCTTATAACACTTATGACTGAGTTTGATTATGACCGATCTGAAACTTCTAAAATCAAAGGAATCTCAGAATTTCCACCTCCTTTGGCCTGCTGTATTCTGCAATATTTCCTCAATAATCCCCTTTCCTCATTGTCAATCACTGCTGTAAAGCTGACAAATTTTTTGCAAATCAGAATGCCGCAAATTAATCAAACTCTGAATTGCACATAAGGTACATATTCTTTATTCACCAAACAGTGTATGAATTAAAGTGTAGACTTGACACTCTTTCCATAATTGACCTCTAAAACACATTGCAGTTGTGTTCAAACTGTTGGTGCCTTCGTCAGTTCAGCACAGATTTCAACTACTACAGAAACAGTGTAGACCTAATAGAACTGAAGCACACCTCTGCTACCTTGAAGGAGATATACTGGTCTTAATCCTACTTTAAATACAAACTGGATTTAATTTTTTTAAGGGAAAAACAGCCAATTATGACTTTGACTATTGTATCCTATACATCCTTATGAATGTGTTTGGCTTGGCTAAGCCAGCAATAGAATGGCTGCTGTGTAAGACCTCCTGTAACACACTCTCTAAATTACTTGGAGATCCCTTGAGGGAAGGGGTAGGTGGCGGGGATCCTTATGTATTGCTCCTTTCCCTCTAGATATTTATATCCAGTGGGCTCTGAAAGCCAAGCAAGAAATCCTTTACACAACCCACAGAAAACAAACACATTTCCCAGGGTTCCACATATCAGTCATTAATCACTGATAACAACATTTTAAAAAAATCTCCATTAGCTGATCTGCCATTCATCATGGTTTCATAAACAGAACTTACACTGGGATTAACTATAGATAGATTTATCATTGATTTCTACAAGTTCTTGACACACTTCCACTTATAAGTCACTTGCAGGCCCACTTCCTCCCATCACACATGAATTAGAGGATCATCAATAATTTACCAGTAAATAAATAATGATTATATACTGCAGTCACGTCAACAAAAATCTTTTATACTATGTCAGAGGTCAGCAGCCTGAGATGTACCTCTCAGGAAATATTAATAAGGTTGCAAATCTATACAGCAAGTTCTTGCACTGGAACACTCCAGTTATTATTTAAAGGAGATAGTCATCCACAGTCAGTACTGTTTGTCTAAACATCTTTCTTAAATTAATGGACAACAAAGACTTCCATACATACCATTATGTCAATAACCACATAGCATAATTAAAAAGAAATTGTATAAGAAATTTTAGAATAATTTATCACAGGTGTTTTCAAACTGTTTGCAGTTAATAGCCAATTCACATTGCCAGGTTGTCACAGTAAGAATGAAAATGCATGTGTTTGGCAATATGATGGTGTGACTACTTTACAACAAACTTAGGTTGCAGCCCTTTTTTTGAGTACCCATTCTGTACTGGGGTTGTCTAACTTCTCTGGGGAGTTGGCAGATACACAGTCAAAATTCTCAGCATCCCATTTTATTAATCTGTCTTGACCCGCAGGTATCTTTAACTTTAAAAAAATGTTAAGAGCCTCCTCAATAAAACGGGGACAAAGAGCTTCATTATAGTATGACAAGGATGGAATATATGGCCCACGTTAAATGGGAAAAACAACAATGCAAACAATTTTATTGCTGTAGCATAAACCCACAGCAAACAACAAAAATGTTCTATTACAATAAAGCATGATAAAATCGTAACTTACTATAGGCTGCTTTAAACATGGTGCAGTGTACTCATCATTGACCAAAACTAACCATTCCGGCCAAGGCAATGCAAATTACATTGCAAGAAAATCCAGATCCTGTAAATTAAATAAATGAGGCAAACTCAAATGTATTGGAACATTTGCACTTGCAGGTCATCCAGAAGAACAAGGATTTGGGGAGAATGCTGAAACACTTTTTGTTATTAACTGCTATCATGTTGACTTTAACTTACAGGGACCCTGTGAATGAGAGATCTCCCTGTCATCCTATCATCAAGTCTTGCAGACTCAGGGGTCTAGCTTCCTTGATTGAGTCCATCCATCTGTAATGCAATCGTCTTTTCCTGCTGTCTTCTACCTTACCAAGCATTATTGGCTTTTCTAGTGAGTCAGGTCTTCTCATGATATGGCCAAAGTACAACAGTCTCAGTTCAGTCATCTTGGCTTCTAGGGAGAGTTCAGCCTTGATTTGCTCTAAGACCCATTTATTTGTCTTTTTAGCAGTCCACAGTATCTGTGGAACTCTTCTCCAGCACCACATTTCAAATGAGATGATTTTCTTCCTATCAGCTTTCTTCACTGTCCAGCTTTCACAACTATACGTAGAAATGGGAAACACAATTAATGAACAATCCTAACTTTAGTATTCAATATATATCTTCATACTTCAGGATCTTGTCTAGTTCCTTCATAGCTGCCCTTTCACATCCCAGTCTTCTCCTGATTTCTTGACTGCAGTCTCCATTCTGATTAATGACTGAGCAAAGGTACTGAACAATCCAAAGGTATTGAAAGGTAATGAAGGTATTTTCAATGTCTTCATCATTTACTTTAAAGTTATGTAAATCATCTGTCGTCATTATTTTTGTTTTCTTGATGTTCAACTATAAACCTACCTTTGCTCTTTCTTCTTGACTTTCTTCAGTAATTGTTCCAAGTCTTTGCTATTTTCTGCTAGTAGTATGGTGTCATCTGCATATCTTAAATGGTTGATGTTCCCTCCTCTGAGTCTAATCCTGTTTTATGTATGATATGTTCAGCATATGGTAAACAGAGAGTCTCATCCCCTTGCTAACTGGAAACCATTCTGTTTCTCTATATTCTGTCCAGACAGGAGCTGCTTGTCCTGAATACCAGTTACATATCAGGATAACCAACTGCTGTGGCACACCCATTTCTTTAAGAGTGATCCATAGTTTTCCACAATCTACACAATCCAAGGCTTTGCTATAATCTTTGCTGAAGCACTACCACTTGGAAATCCTGTTCACCATCTTCCTCTCCTTTCAAGGTTCAATTTGGAATAGTTTTGAAGCCTATCTGTGAAGCTATAAATTTGAGACACCAACTAATTTTCATTTTGTCTTAGTGTTTAAGACTATTAGAGCTCCTCCAAGATTTTTTTTTAAAATCGAAGACTAACGTTTGAGTATTATGAGTTAATGAATACAGTAATATCTGAGATGTGAGTGAAAGATATAGAGTTGGATGGGACAGGTCAAGGTGCTAAGAAGCAAATTATAATGAGAAAAGCTGATAAATATTTTGAACATTAAAATTCCCCCATTCAGAATAAATTTCATGTGGTTTCATCTATTGAAAAAAAGTGTCCCTTGCCCCCATAGAGAACACTATTATGTATATCAGGAGCAGGCATTTGCAAAAGGGGGCAGGGGGCATTTCTCCTCAAGATATGCTCCCATGGGCTATACTGTGACTCCTGCCATGGCTGATAGTGACATCACACCATTTCTTATTCTGGGATTTGTCCCAAGAACAGCCTATTACCACCCCTTTTGGGGAAATGGAGTGCAAGGGGATTCAAGATGCCACTTTTTTGACAGTTTGGATCATATGAGGGATATTTTAGGCTGGGAAAAAAAATCAACATTAAAAAATTGGGCTGGGCTGAAAAAAGTCTCAGGGGCTACATGTAGCTTGTAAGTGATACTTTCCCCGCTCCCAATGTATTAGTGGTATGCACAGGATCCACATGAATCCTGATTTCAATGGCCTGATTTGAAAACAGAGTTTGGGTGCCTATCTTTTATTTTAACTGGGTATTCCTGCATGGCAGGGGCTTGGACTAGATGGGCCTTGTGGTCCCTTCCAAATCTATGATTCTATGAAAAGATTCAGAAGATGTCCGAATTGAAACAGTATGCTTGTGACAAGCATCACATCCAAAGCTGAACTCTCCTTATACTTCTTTATCAATTCAGAAATGAACCAATTGCTTACTTGTAACTGTGGATCTTTGAGTGGTCATCTCTGCCCTCAAACAAATGGGTTTTGCACCTGTGCAGAGACCATGACTGGAAAGTTCTAGAGCTGTGTAGCTTGGCAGGAACATTAAAACATATGGAGAGACATAAGACACAGATAGTATCCTGGTAAAAACTGCTAAAATTGTTGGAAGTATATATGCATATGTGTTTGTGTGTGCGTAGTCTGTTCTAGCATCCAGTGATTTGTTTATTTATTTATTTGTGCAATTTCTATGCCTCCTTTTTCCCAAAGTGGGACCCAAGGTGGTTCACAGAACAATTAAAATCATAATTAAAACCAAATAAAACATACCAAGTAAAAAACGGATAAAAACAATATAAAACACACACAACGATAAAAGCCACAATTATACATCAAAGGCCTGCTTAAACAAGAATGTTTTTGCCTGCTGACAAAATGAAAACAGGGAGGGGGCCAGCCTAGCCTCCCACTGAAGGGAGTTCCAAAGGGTGGGAGCAGCCACAGAGAAGGCTCTGTGATCTTGCTAGTTCACTCTTCCAGAAACAAGAATGTTAAGAGTTTTGATGCAATGTGTGGGAAAATGTGGGCAGGGGAAGTTTTAGGTGCTTGCTAGGATCATGTAAGAGCCAACGTGGTGTAGTGGTTTGAGCACTGGACTAGGACTCTGGAGAGCAGGATTCGAATCTCTGCTTGGACATGGAAACCCACTAGATGACCTTGGGCAAGTCACTCTCTCTCAACCTCAGAGGGAGGCAAAGGCAAACCCCCTCTGAATAAATCTTGCTGAGAAATCCCTGTCATAGGTTTGCCTTAGGGTCGTCATAAGCTGGAAATGTCTTAAAGACACAACAATAAAGAGACCATGCTGCATGTTCAAATCCTTATGCCTCTGCCACTGTTCTATTGCTTTTCTGTGACTTTGCAGCCAAATGAGCAGAATACAAACAAAATTGGTTTTCATTCATTGTAAGTACCTGGCCCCTGCATTTTGAAATTTGCAATTTTGGAGGCTTCTTGTCATAGTGGGAGGGTAAGAAAAATCTCCCGCCAATTTAAGACCCCCCTTCTCCAAAAACAAAACACTTCACCTGTTTAAAAACATTTTTTTTACAGATTTACTACTTAGTGTTACCTCTATTCTGTCTAAAAAAAAAATAACAAAGTGTATCTTTTTTTGGAACACAGAACTATAAAGACTGCTCTTGCACATAATCTCTTCCACCTCTTTGTCTGCAATATGGGAGGCTTAAACCTGCCATAAAGGACTATTGCAAATTTTATCTCATTTTAGCAAATTTATCTCATTTTATTATTGAGATAGTTAATGCATTCAGAAATGTTGCAGCAGCTGGAGGAAAGGGGATCAGAGCTTCAACAGTTGCTAGTCTGTCTGCCATCCAAGCAAGTCCCATTCTAGTAGTCAGTAGATAGCTGCTTGCAGGAGACTTTCTGATTGCACTCAAAACAGCAGCAGAAAATGTGGGCTGCAAATCACTCAAAGAAGAAAATTAATACCTCAAACATCAGGACAAAAAGGAGAGTAGTGATTTATAGAAGAAAATGTTTTATTTTGTGTTTTCTGGTACATTATTTATTACAGGATTTTTTTCTCTTAATTACTGAAGGTGCTAATTGAAATATTGCATCGAAATTACTTGTGATAGAGAAGGATGTTGCCAATTAATGGTGTGGTGCAATCCAAAACATCCATGGTAGGATACACCACTATTAGGAACTTGGAGCTGAGATCCCCACAGCTCTGTGCACAACTGTCACATATAGAGAACCTCCAGAACTACACTTTGGAGCAGCTGTCTGGGCAGCAAAGAGTTTTTTGTACTGGACTGGCTCTGCTTTAACTGGAAGGTCTAATGAAGTCAGCCTCTAAGGCAGTTTCCCAATCAGGGTTCGCTGGAACCCTAGGGTCCCATGAGAAGTCTTTAAGGGTTCTGTGAGATAGCATGCTTGGAAAACAACTTCTTTCCCAATTGCAGATGTTGTTGCTGTGTGCCTTCAAGTAGTTTCCGATTTATGACTACCCTAAGGGGTTTTCTTGGCAAGATTTGTTCAGAGGGGGTTTGCCTTTACCTTCCTTTGAGGCTGAGAGAATGTGACTTGCCCAAGGTCACCCAGTGGGTTTCCATGGTTGAGCGGAGATTCGAACCCTGTTCTCCAGTGTTGTAATCCAATGCTCAAATCACTACACCAGCTGTAGATATAAGGATTTTTTTTAATGCAGGGGTTCCCTGAGACCTGAAAATTATTTCAAGAGTTCCCCCAGGGTAAAAAAACTGAGAAAGGCTGTACTAAGCAAGAAATTTGCCGAGGCAAAGCTTGTCTTCTTAGATGTAATGTGGTCTGACTCTTGGCTCCTACTTGACAAGTGGCTAGGGTTTGGCCATCATAATAATTGATGATAGCCCAGTAAGCCTGAGCTGGATTAACTTTAAAGAAATAGAAACAGAAAATGCACACATTTCCAAAATAATACTTGATGTCTTAATCAAACCAGAAAATACATAATAATAGCAATGAGGTAATTTTGCTCTGAACAAAGCTCTCTTCCCCCTTTGCAATAAAACTGGACCATATTTCTAAGGCAATTCTAAAGCACAATTCTTTTCAAAGATGTAGAACAGAATACAATTTGGTTTGCTTTATTTAGCATAAGATGCATTAATTTATGAACACAAGGAGAGCCCTGCTGGATAAGATCAAAGGCCGATAAAGTTCAGCATCCTTTTTCCTACATTGGCTAACCAGTTACTTATGGGAAGCCCACGAGCAGGGCCCAAGAACAATAGCTCTCTTGAGTTGTTCTGCAGCAACTGGTATTCAGAAATGTGCTGTATCTGATTCTGAAGACGATGTACAATCATCACGAGTAATGCCCATTCTGAAATATGAGCACAGCTTTTATGGCACTGATATAGGGCTGGAATAGAGAACCTGTGTGCCTTATATACCTAATCACCATCTGGAGCTCCAAAATACAAACATAATATTCTGTAGCATTCCATGCCAGCATTCATAATACTCTGGCAAAGTACATGACCAAAGGCAGAGCACGTGATGTCACCCTTTCTTGCTGGAGCAAATTAGATTACACTCTTGTCTTGCATCAAAGCTCCAAGGGCTGTCTTTGCCCCAGTTCTGGGATCCAAGCTCAAATGTCATCTACTTTACTATCATATAGCAGAAGGAAAGTTCCCAGTGAGTGAGTAAGGAAAATGCATTTCTTTCCCCCTCTTCTAAAACCTGTATCTGCCCTGCTCAGATTTGTTTGTGCAGCTTCTAATACAGTACTGTGTTTAACTGTCAAAACAGAAAGTGAAAGCAAGAGGGCGAGAGTCTCCACACAATCACAGAGCTGCACCAGGGCCTTAAAGAGAAACTGGTTTCTGGGTAGATGGGAAACACAGGGGGCAGGGAAGTACAAACTGATGTTTATGTTAAAGCACCACATACTAGTCTTTGGGTTAAAACTCTACCATATTACTGGGAGACACTGAGCAGTGGATGGAAACTAGTAATTTTATATTTTTATGTCTATTTTTTGTGGTTGTGATGAGGGGCTTGACTTGTGATGGGTGGGCAAAGTGGCCATCCTGATGCTATTGGACCTCAACTCTCATCAGCTCTAGGTATCATAGCCAGTGGCCAAGAATATTGGGAGATATCTGCCCACCCTTAACCTAGGATAGTAAAAAGATAAAGGCATGGGCTTGTCTGTCTGAAAGGAAGAGAGATCTAATAATAAAGACATTTAGGAGGCACATTTGGTTTCACTACAGACAACAAACACATAACTGCTGCAATGTTGTTGTGTGTCCTAAAGTCATTTCCGACTTATGGTGATCCTAAGACAAACCTATCACAAGGTTTTCTCAACAAGTTTTGTTCAGAGGGCGGTTGCCTTTTCCTGCCTCTGAGGCTGAAAGTGTTTGACTTGCCTAAGGTCACCCAGTAGGTTTCCATGTCCAAGTGGGGAGACAAACCCTGATATCGAGTTGTAGTCCAATATTCAAACCACTATACCACAGTATCACCTACATAACAAATAGACCAAAGTTATCTTGGGTTAAAGAGGTACCGTAAGTTTCCAGCATTGTTATCTGGGTTTTTGTTTTTATAGTTACTTTATGGAAGATGTAACCTTTTTTGATCATTCGGGAAGGAATGGAGAGCATTTAAAATCGCAGCTCTCCAGAATTAATGTGCCTTGTATCTGTAAATGTTATGGGAGAAGATATAGGCATGACCTAATGCTCCACTGCTGGCTGGGAGGAACAAGAGTGCATAATATGACCAAGTCTTCTTACTACACTAAATGCCTTTAGCTTATTGATTTGTTTTCTAAGCCCACCTAGCAAAGGAGTATCTTTAAAATCTAGCTAGCATAATCTGATGAGGAATCAGGTTGACATTTTTCTTGCGTGAAAATAAATCATTGATCTTAAGTTCTTTTTGATGTCTCCTCCTGAATAATACTGTACTAATACTACAACTTTTCTGAGCCTTTCTGAAACTGTGGAAATACATAATGCAATCATATTAAGTTTCTTTCTTTGGATCTTCTTTTATTCCTAATATTCCTAATAATTCATTAAGCATGAATGGAAAGATTAACATCTTCTAAAACTCTCAATGTTATCATTCACTTGTAGTCCTAAAGCGTATCCTCAAAATCCGACTGCTATACCTTTAAGAATTCAGGCATTTGTAGTATAACAGCTCCACAAGAGTTACCCACAGAAATCTGTCAGAAAAGCCCAAATAATCCCTTTGTAAAGAAGAGTTTAACATATACCTTATTAAAGCTATATATCTTCCCCCTTCTGCAGCTCAGAATATATGCCATGATAACATATAATGCAGAAAACAGGCCACATATATATGATCTCTTTTGTGCACAGCTTAGCACCTGACACGACTTTGTCTTTTATGAACATAAGAAAGTAATTTATCATAGGACAAAAGGGGTGGTGTTCAGAGAGGCCAGGCAGGTGTTTCTAGAAAACAATTTGTGCAGGAAAAGAAGGGGATAGCCAAATGTTTTACTCCCAAGACCAATCCCCCTCATCCCAGCAGAGTTTGCTCCAATGGGGTCCAATACCAACCTTCAGGATGGTACTGGGGAGGATACTTCTGAGAGGAGAAGTTAAAATATGCTCCACTATGTGTGAAATAACACAAATTTTAGCCAATGTGTCTCTGGAATACACTAAAAAGTAAATAGTACAGAACAGGAACAGTCTCTTTATAAGTTTACCTTAATCCCCTTTTCACATACAGTAGGGCCCCTATATCCAATGGGGATTGGTTCTGGGGGTGTGTGGATACAGAAAACCGTGGATAATAGCAAACACCATTGGATAATAGCACCGTGGATAATAGCAAACACCACTGAAAATAAAGGGACTTCCAGTTTAAAATACCATAGAGTTCGTAAAATTGCTTTTTCTTTTCCAACGGCGCATATACTGCTATCACTATGATCTTACAGTCTATTCGTTTAATTTCTACTCCTATGTAGTTTAATTTCTACTCCTATGTAATGACCGTTTGTATCTCTCAGGATTTCTTTAACTTCAAACTTATTTTTTATATGTCAGGAAATTAGAAGGGGGGAATATCATAATCACTGATGACTTTAATGGGGTCATAGATGCTATTAGAGATAGATCAGGGAATCAAAAGAAACAACATGATAATCTCTCAGAGTTCTGTAGTGAGATTTTAGCAGATTTCAATCTAGTGGACGTATGGCCTTATAAAAAAGGATGAGAAAAGGGATCCACATTTTACTCAGAGGTACACAAAACTTGGTCACGGATCGACATGTACTGGGTGGCAAAAGAATTAAGTACAAGAATTAAGTACAAGAAGGAAAAATGGGGTGATTGCATAATTATAAATATAAGTACAAGAATCAAGGAGATAGAAGTAATGCCGAAGATTCTCTCAGACCATAATCCGATAAAAATGATCTTAAATATCAGGAAAAAAGTATACTCCTGGAGAATGAAAGAGACAATGCTAAAAGATGAGAAATTTGTATCTAGTATAAAGAGAGAGAGATGAAAAATTACTTCGATATTAATGATACAAGAGACACCTCTAGCAAAGTCAGGTGGGATGCTTTTAAGGCAAAGAGGAGAGGTTTGTTCTTACAAAAAGGAGCAGAAATACAAAGGCAGAGAACAGAAAAGAAAGAGAGATTACTGGGAGAATTTAAAGAGAAAGAAGAGATATTAAGGCAGAAACATAGGAATGAAAAGATCCTGAGAGAAGAACAGGTTGCTTACCTGTAACTGTAGTTCTTTGAGTGGTCATCTGTGAATTCACACATAAAGGGTTAATCCTGCACCTGCGCAGAGCCTTCGGAATGTCATTAGAGTCTTTAAGTCTAGTTTAAATTTTGGCGGTAACCCCACCCACCATCCCCATCCCTCTCCTCAGGCCCACCTCCTCAGTTCCAATTAGCCACGATATGCAGCTTATGAGAATTAAAAACTGCCAGTTGAAGGAGAGAGCCTAGGACACCAGAGGGGAGGATAGCTGGGGTTGTGTGAATTCACAGATGACCACTCGAAGAACTACAGTTACAGGTAAGCAACCTGTTGTTCTTCTTCATGGTCTCTGTGAATCCACACATAAAGGGTAGACTAGCTAGCTCACTGTACGGAGGAGGGAGTGTCCAATAGTAAGAAGAATAACACATACACCATTTATGATATGTAAGAAAACTTCATTTTAAAGGTCTTTTTTTATCTTAACAAAACTGGAAGAACAGAACTTGTATCATGTGAATCGTCTTCCGATGCAGGAGAACAGAACTGCACGCCCCAGGGCTGTGTCTGCCTGGGATGCTGAATCCACCTTGTACGCCTTCACAAATGTCAGGGACATTGACCAGGTCGCCGCTCTACAAATTTCCTGAATAGGAACCCCACCAAGGAAGGCCGTCAATGCGGAGGTAGCCCTAGTGGAGTGGCTCCTGACGGTGGCTGGGGGTTGCTTCCCTAACAGCTGCTAAGATAGTTTAATGGTGGCAGCTACCCATTTAGAGAAAAGTTGCGTTGAGAGGGGCTCGCCTTTCTGATGGCCCGCACAGCAGACAAAAAGTCTGTTGGATTTTCTGAACGTGGCAGTTCTGTCTACATAGAAGGCTAATGCCCATCTTACATCCAAGGTATGGAGCATTCTTTCTAGCCCATTAGAAGGGTTCTGGAAGAAGCAAGGCAGTACTATGTCTTGGTTAAGGTGAAATGAAGAAATGACCTTAGGCAAGAAGGTGATGTCGGGACGAAGAACCACTTTGTCCTGATGAAAATGGATATATGGAGGGTCCACATGTAGGGCATATAACTCACTTGCCCTTCGGGCCGAAGTGATCACCGCTAGAAACGCTGTTTTCAAGGAGAGGAGCCGCAACTCGCATGTTGCCATTGGTTCAAATGGCGCTTTGGTAGGGCTGCTAAAACTAGCTCCAAACTCCACGCTGGGGTTGGTCCCACTGCGGGTGGATGAAGATTGTTGTAGCCCTTCAAAAAATTCTTGAGCAAAGGGTCTTTGAAACAAGACAGTTTGCTGTCTTGTTGGAAATGCCAGGACACGGCAGCAAAATAGCCTCTGATTGAAGAGCTTGAAATTCCTTGGGATGAGAGAGAAGCCAGGAAATCCAGCAGCAATGTTATACTGGCTTCGGAGTGGGCCACGCCCTTTTTGTCCAGGAACTTGCAGAACTTCTTCCATTTATATTTGTAGACCTTCACAGTGGAAGGCCTCTGGGCCGCTTCCAGGATGGCTTGGGCTGGTTGGGAGAGTCCAATCAAGGTGTGATCAACCATGCCGTTAGGTGAAGAGACGTTAGGTCGGAGTGATAAATATGGCCGGCTTGCATTGATAGTAGATCCGGTTGCATGGGGAGATGCTTGTGATGTCCTCGTGCTAGTTGAAACAGGGGAGGGAACCAACGCTGGCGAGGCCACCAAGGTGTTATGAGAATGCACTTGGACTTATCTTGTTGTAGTTTGGATATCACCCTGGGTATCAGCGGGAGAGGGGAAAACGCATACAGCAATGGGCCTTTCCAATTCAGGAGGAAAGCATCCCCTAGGTTCCCCGGGGTCCATAGCTCCCTGGAGCAGAACCGAGTGCATTTGGCGTTTTCCTGGGTTGCAAATAGGTCTATCTCCAGCATTCCCCACATTGCAAAGAGATCTTGCAGGACATTGTGAGCCAAAGACCATTCGTGGTTGGTGGAGATCGTCCTGCTGAGGTTGTCTGCTAGCTTGTTGTGTTCCCCTGGGACATGTATGGCCATAAGGAAAATACTGCGAGCCACACACCAGTCTCGATCTGGAGCATCAGTTCTAGTAGCGTTTTGGAGTGTGTGCCTCCCTGCTTGTTGATGTAGAACACTGTTGTGGTGTTGTCTGATGCCACTTGTACCACTTGACCCGTTAGGGATGGTTCAAAGGCCCTCAGTGCCTTGAAGACTGCTAGAAGCTCTAGCACATTGATGTGGTGACTTTTTTCCTCGCTCGACCAGTGACCTTTGATAGTCAAATCCTGGGAATGAGCTCCCCACCCCTGCAATGATGCATCCATCGTGACTGATCTTGTGGGGGTTGGGCAAGCAAACTGAATCCCTTGCTGTACCATCGACGGATCTGTCCAAGACAGGGACCATAGTACCGGTCGCAGGATCGTGAGGAGTTTGTGTTGGCTCTGTCCGAACGGCCGAAACGTTGAAATGAACCTACTTTGTAGAGGCCACATTCTCAGTCTTGCCAGTGGGATGATGGCCGTGGTGGATGCCATGTATCCTAGCACTTGTTGTATGGTATGTACACTGACCCTTCTTTGTTTTAAACACTGGATCACTGAAGTGCGAAGCGTGTTGAAACTATCGTCTGGCAGATATGCCTTCCCTGCGTTGGAATCTATCATCGCGCTGATGAAAGGTACGACTCTGGAAGATTGTAGGTGAGATTTCTCGTGGTTTACCACGAGTCCTAGTTCTTACAATAAAGCTAACGTCAGGTCTATGTCTCTGGAGAGTTTGTCCGCCGAATGGGCGGTGAACAACCAATCGTCCAAGTAAGGGAAAATGATAATGCCTTTTTGTCTGAGCCAGGCAACCACCACAGCTACACATTTGGCGAACACCCTGGGTTCTGTACAAAGTCCAAATGGGAGGACCTTGAACTGAAAGGCCATGCAGCCTACTGAGAAGGCGAGGAAATGCCTGTGGGGTTTTGCAATGGGGATGTGAAAGTATGCATCTTTGAGATCCAAAGTGGCAAACCAGTCTCCTTCTTTCAGAAAAGGCAGGATAGAAGAAAGTGACACCATGTGGAATTTCCTTGCATGTATGAAGGAATTCACATCTCAAAGATCCAGAATGGGGCAGAGGCCTCCGTCTTTTTTGTCTAACAGAAAGTATCTGGAGAGGAAGAATCCTCGTCTTCGTGATCTTGGGATTGGTTCTATTGTGCCTTTCTGTAACAGGTTGGCAACCTCTTCTATGATTGGTTTGGAAGGAGGTGTGATCCCGTGGGTGTTTGTGGGAGGAAGCTTGTCGAACTCTATAAAGTATCCCCTCTGTATGATGCTGAGTACCCACCAATCTGAGGTGATTAGTTGCCAATTTTGGATTGCAGCAGAGAGGTGGTCGGCGGGCGATGGTATGGTATAGTAAACAGGAGAAACTGGGATAGTGGTGAGTGGAGGTGGATGTCCGGCGTCAAACCCGCTGCTTAGATGAGTCCTGTTTCTTTTTAGCAAACTGTGTCTTGGTCCAGAATGTATGAAACTTCTTCTGCGGCTGATAAGCAGAAGAGGAGGGCTTTGCACGTGAGGAGACGGGACTATACCTTATCCTGTAGGGTGGCTCGTATCTACGCATCGAGAAGCGAGGCCTTGACGATTGGAAAGGGATAGGCAGGCCAAATTTCTTTGCTGTGACTCTCATCTTTTGTGTATGTTCTAATTTCGTGTCCGTGTCATTGTGAACCAGACCCAATTCGTTGAAGGGAAGGTCCTCAATCATCACTTGGGCTATATAAGGGAGACCTGACGACCTTAGCCATGCATGACAACGAACAGCTATAGAGTTGGCAACAATCTTTCCCGTGCACTCTGCCACGTGCTTTGCCACTTGTCGTTCGTACCCCACCAAAGAAAAACCCTTTTTGCAGAACGAGTACACAATTCTTTGGTCTTGCTCAGAGAGCTTAGCGATGTGGGGAGCAAGAGAGTCCCAGAGGAACTTCTGATAGGCTCCCATACATGCTGCATACGCGGTCATTTTGTTTAGCAGGCATGCTGAAGAATAAAATTTTCGTCCTACTGCATCCAATTTCTTGCCCTCTTTGTCCATCGGTGTGGACTGCAACCTCTATGACGATTTCATTTGAGCTGCCTCAACCACCACTGAATTGGGTTTGGGGTGGTAGGTTAGCCACGGGGCAGATTCTGTGCAGACTCGATACAGATGGTCCAGGTGTCTTGATGTGGGAGGGATTGAGGACGGGGTCGCCAATGGAGTTTTAAGCACTTGCAACAGGTATGGTGAGATAGAGAGTGAAGGGATAGATGGCGAGCGGTGTTGTATATCTTCAAAAATAGGGTCATCAATCTCTTTTTCGGGCTGGGTGGTCTTTATCCTCAGGGTGCCTGTCATACAGAGTATAAGATCCGCAAAAGCTTTTACATCATCTGTGGGTGATGGGGGGTTGGGATGTGCTCCTCCCAGTGTTGGTGAGGGTTTCGGTGATGGCAACCGTGACCGTGAGTCATATCAGAGGACTGTATTGACGGGGCCCAAGATAGGGATCGTCTCGGTCTATCCAATAGGTCAATATGCTTTCTCTTAGTCGTGTTTGCCCACATGTTGATGTTCGGTACTGGCATGCGAGTCTTTTGGAGGCTCTTGCATTGGTGACTTGTGTAGTGCCATGAGAGATGGGGACCTGGAACCCGAAGCGGTGGAGGGGGCACGTTCTCCTTCTTGTTGGTCCTTGGAAGCCCCCTCTGCTTAGTCTGCTGACTTCCTACGTGACCTAGAGTCGTGGCGGTGGGTATCATCGGTGTCTGTCTTGTCCCGAGATCTGAAGAGTTCCTTGGGACAGTCTCGTGCCCGATGCTGGTTGTACCTGCGCTTACGGTCCCTTGGTGATGGGTTGCGGAGCAGGTATGAGTCCCTGTAATAATGGCACCGAGGGCCTCTGTCCCAGATGTACAGATTCCTACAGTGTCATTGATATCTGGCAGGTTGATCATAGTAGGGGTGATCATAGTGGTCCCAATACCACTCGTCTGACCAGGAGCCAAAATCAGAGAAGAGCCCGAAACCAAAGGGGGTACGGGACCTTTGGTGTCAACGAGGTGAGTGGGATCAACGACAGGACCGGTACCATGGAGGTGTACGGGACCGCTGTGGGGATCGAGAGCACGATGTTGTGTGTAAGCAGATGGTCCGGTGAGAGTGGGACCGTGACTCCTGTTGCATCCTTTCTCTGGACAACAATCAGGATCATCGAGCTCGTTCTTCAGACAACAAGTGACAGCGTCGCAGTGAGTGGGGCCAAGATCTTGTGCAGGGTCTTGGAGTGATGGATGTAGGAGCTGGAGACGAGACCGACCTGGAGCGGGACCGACAACTGGGGTCCTTTTCTCCCGAACTGGGAGATACTCGTACAATCTGTACCTCAGGGGATTGATCCCGAAGCTCGCCTTCGGACAGTATCCTGTGCTCCGGTAGCCGTTTGCACCAGTGAACACTCCTAAGAGGCACCTCGAACCTAGACAGTCAAAGTAGAAAGGTTTATTCTTATCGGTGACACCACTGGAGACTTCAGTCTGCCCGCGGCATGGGACTTAGCACGTTCCGGGCTTCGATTCCAATGTTTTCCTCTGGAAGGGGATTCATCTGAGTTCGCCTTCTTTTTCCTTGGTGGTTCCAAGTTGGCCAGAGATCGTTGTGGGTCTCCAGAGGACAACTGCACTGACTTCTGCTTCTCTTTTGATGCATGAACCTGTGCAGCTGCGGTCCTGCACACAGCAGTACCGTCAGCAGTACTGCTCCTCTCGGTGCTGTCTGACTTTGAATATTTTTTCTTGCTTTCATGAGCTACACGGTCCTGTGTCTTCACTGTAGCAGCCGGTTTAGAAGTTGATTTCTCCTGTGTGGAGGAGGTAGACTCTGTGTGTTCCACTCTGGGAAGTGGTGGAGGCAGAGACAGCATGCTCGTATAACTGAGCTTTCAGCCTCTTGTCTCTATTACGCCGAGCCTGTGGGGTGAACGCTTTGCAATGGCGACACGAGCGGACATCATGTCTCTTCCCAAGGCACATTACGCACTTGGCATGGCCATCAGACTCTGGCATTTTGGCCCCACAAGCCACACATGCCTTGAAGAACCCCATAGACGCCATAACAAACAGAGGTCTCACAGTACCAGAGACCAGGGTATCTTAGCAGAATGGTCAACAGTCTGAGGTCAAGTCCAGAAGAAATCCAAAGTACCACAAAACGTATTCCAAGAGTGTCCAAATCCAGTCCAAGTCAGAAAAAACCAAGAGTCCAATTAAAAAAAAGGGGGTGGAGGAAAATTACAGTCCTGAGACTCCAACAAACGTTGCTCAAGCTGCTAGCATGGCAGAAAAAAAGGAACTGAGGAGGCGGGCCTGAGGAGAGCCTATATAGCCTGGGGATGGTGGGCGGGGTTATCGCCAAAATTTAAAGTAGACTTAATGACTCTAACAACATTCCAAAGGCTCTGCGCAGGCGCAGGATTAACCCTTTATGTGTGGATTCACAGAGACCACGAAGAAAAAATAAAAATTATTCAAAACGAACTAAACCAAGAAATAATAGAGGGAATCACACACAAGTTAAAAACAGTCAAACAAAATTACTTTGCCAACACCAATAAAGTAGGAAGCTGGCTCGCACATAGACCTAAAAAAGAATGAGACAAGAAACTTATAACAGAGATTAAAGAAGATAACAAGATTTATACCTTACAGAAAGACATAATGGAGTTTTCACAATATTACGAAAAGTTGTAATCGGACAGGGGAAAAGGAGTGGACACAGACCTGGAAATCAGGAAATATTTAAGCAATAATAGTATTGGGAAGATTACAGAAGACCAACGGAAGATGCTCGGGGGACATATAACAAATCAGGAGATTTCCTCAGTGATACAAAATCTGAGGACAGGGAAGTCTCCTGGCCCTGATGGATTTATTGCTGAATATTATAAAATATTCGAGGAGGAAATAGTAGACCACATGCAGGAAATGTTCAATAAAATAAAGGATGAAGGTATTCCTGAAACATGGGAAAATGCTGAAATAACTTTAATACCGAAAGATAAGAAAGACAAGACCGAGGTTAGGAATTACTGTCCAACATCCCCCCTGAATGTTGATTATAAGATTTACACAACAATTCTAGCCAACAGATTGAAGAAAGTATTAGTGGATTTTATACACCCAGACCAGAATGGCTTTCTTCCTGGAAGAACGTTGGCAAACAATATAAGACTGACCCTAAACATCTTGGAGTATTATGAACAGAATAACGAAAAGAAGGCAGCCGTAATATTTGCAGTCGCTGAGAAAGCCATCGATAACTTAAGTTGGCAGTTCATGAAAGGAGTACTTGAAGAGACTGATGTAGGTAAAATATTTTTTTCAGTGTATCAATCAGATCTACACAAAACAAAAAGCACAAGTTTTATTAAATGGAGAAAGATCTAACTTCATCAACATTCAGAGGGGAACTAGACAGGGGTGTCCTCTGTCTCCTTTATTGTTTGCACTTGCCATGGAGGTCCTCAACAAACAAATTAGAGATGAAGAAACAATTCTGGGTCTGAAATTAAAAGGCCACGAATATAAATTGTTAGCCTACGCAGATGATCTATTATTAATAATTCAAGATCCAATAACCAATACGGGAAAATTATTTGAAATGATAACTGAATTTGGGAAGGTATCGGGTTTCAAACTTCACAAGGAAAAAACAGTCATATTAACCAGAAATCTATCAAAAGTGAAAGAATTCAACTTAAAAGACAAATTGAGAAACAGGATTGAATCAAAAGCAAAATATCTGGGCATATAGTTGACTAAGAGGAATAGACAACTCTATGAAAATAACTATAAAAAGACATGGTATCAAATAAAGGAAGACCTTAAAAGATGGCAAAAACTAAACATGTCACTTTTGGGAAAGATTGCCACAATGAAGGTGAACATTCTGCCCAGAATGATGTTTTTGTTTCAGAACCTGGTCATATTAACTAATGATAAACCTTTTCAAGAATGGACAAAAGACTTAAAGAATTTTATATGGAATGGACGTAAGCCTAGAATTAGATGGTCCACATTATTAGACGCAAAGAATAGAGGCAGTACAGCTCTTCCAGATTTTAAGTTGTATTACATTGCATGTGGGCTGAACTGGTTAAGTGAATGGATAAATTTAAAGAATGACAGAATAACAAATCTGGAGTGCTGCAATCAGAAATTTGGGACCCACACGTATTTGTGGTATAAAAAATCAAGAGTGGATAGAGAATATGAAAACCATATGGTTAGAGGTCCCTTATTGAAAATCTGGAGAAGTGTAAAGCAAAAATTTTATAGTGGCACCCACCCCTTTATGGTTATTACCAGTGGAAGCTCTGCAGGCTAGGTGGACAAGAAGGGAAGACTGGGTGACATACAATGAATTAATAAAGTGGTCTGATGGGCAATGGTGCCTTAAAACAAGAGAGGAAATACCAAGCCAAAGTTATAACATACAATGGTTACCTTATGGTCAGATAAAATACAGATTCAAGGAAGATAATATAACACTCGGTTTTGCAAAAGACTGAAGTGAAATTGATAAGATTCTTACTGAGCAGGGAAGAGGAAAAATAGCTAAACTTTATAAAATACTGCTTGAAAGAGAGTTGGAGAAAGAGCTGATCACGGAGTCAATGATAAGATGGGCAAAAGATATAGGAGAGACCATAAGTTTGGAAGAGTGGGAGTGTGCCTGGACTAAAACAAATAGTTTCACAGCTAGCCAAGATCTGAGGGAGAACTTCTTGAAAATTGCTAATAAAGTTGCCCCTCCACATTCACAGCTTTAACATTCACAGTTTTGATCATTCATGGTTTTGGGGAGCCCCCTCTCCCAAAAGTGGCAACGGGGCTTTAGAAGCCCCATTGGCGCTTTTGGGAGGACGGGTGGGGGTGGAGAGGAGCAGCGATGGGGGCCTCAGAAGCCCCCGTCATTGCTTCTGGGAGGGCGGGGGCGGAGAGGAGCAGCGACGGGGGCCTCAGAAGCCCCCGTCGCTGCTTCTGGGAGGGTGTGGGGGGGTTCCGAGAGGGCGTGGCGTGACCTATTTTTTATTCACGGTTTTTTAACATTCGCGGGGGTCTTGCAGCCCTAATCCCCGCGAATGTGGAGGGACAACTGTAAATGGTATTTGACACCAACGAGACTAAGTAAGATTTACAACTTATCTGATAAGAAATGTTGGAAATGTGAAAAAGAAGTGGGATAGCTTCATCATATGTGGTGGGGTTGCCCAATGATAAAGAAATTCTGGGAAAAGGTACACAAAATAATGGAAAAGATATTTGGAATAACCTTTGCAATGGATCCCAAACTATATTTACTGAATATAACAGCGACATTAGAGAAGCATATAGAGAGGAAATATTGGAGAGTGATATTATATTTACTTACCGCTGCTAGATTGAAGGTCGCTGCAAAGTGGAAAACAAAAGAGGTACCAAAATTAGATGAATGGCTAGATAAGTTGACAGAGATGGAAAATAACAATAAACTGACACGAATTATGAATAATAAAAAGGTGGAAGAAGTGAATGAAGAATGGAGACTACTAATGGATTACTTGAATAAAAGAGGCAACATTAAATAACAGGAAATATATTAGGTGAGGGAGGAGGGTTTCGATAGTGCCTGAGAAAGGTGAATATAATTTGAAATCAAATGCCAAATTACACATAATTGATAATATATATAAGTGTATAAGGGATGTATATATGGTAGTTAAGGAACAAAGAACAAAAATGGTTTAAAGATGGAATAAATCCTTTGGTTTTGTAAATCAGGGGAGGTCAAGATGGTGGAGGGGCAAGATGAAGAATGAAGGATTGAAAAGAGAAGATGTTAGTTGTGCAACATCGATGGGAAATGTATCATATGTTAGTTGTTTGAAAGATAAGTCAGATGACTGTAGATGTATAAAAATTTATGATTTTGTATGATGTATCAATGACTATTTGGATAAATAAATATTTTTTAAAAATACCATAGAGTTGCCTTGGAGGACCTAGAAAATGGCTAGAGAGGACACATTTTCTAGGAAGACTCTATGGTAGGTGTGCTGTTTTGTGTCTCATGGATAATTGAATCAGTGGATAATGAATCAGTGGATACAGGTGTCCTACTGTAGTGCTGTTGACAATGTCTTATATACATCTGAACTGGAAGTCTAAAAATATCTCAATATAATTGAAACTGGAGAATGAACAGTACGTAGTATACAACACTCTTAAGTTTAAAGAACCTCAGGCCTTTAGTACGTCATCATGCCCCCCAACTATATTTTTATTCTCACTTAGTTTACAGCACCCCTGTATCTGCTGATTTGCCAACTGTGGATGGCGATGGTGGGGGGAAAGGGAGTGGGGAGGAGGGATCTCACCTCGCCCATCCCTTCCCCTGGGAGGACTCCTGTTGACCCTGCAATTGCTGCAGTGGCGACAGGAGCCCTCCCAGGGGAAGTGACAGAGCAATCTCGCCCCCGCTTCGTCCCTGTGATTGCCACCGCAGTGGGGCCATGGCAGGGGCGAAGGGGGAAGGGAAGGGAAGGAGTGAGGAGATAACTTACCCACCTTTCCCCGGGATGCCCCCCCCCGAATGGCATTCACTATTATCTGTGGAATTCACCATCTGCAGGAGGTCCTGGAAGCAATCCCCCATGGATACAGGGGGCATCTTTCCTATGCAACTTTCCTATGCAACTGAGCCTCTTTCCTATGCAACTTCCAGATTCCATTTCCTTTTAAGTAATTCAGTGCCTAGACACTGCTGGGTGGTATTTCCTAGCTGATTTGGCCAACACTGATGAGGAAAATACTGTAAAAGACTCTAGTGATTTATTACATTTTTATAGGAGAGAGCTATTCAATATTACCATAATACCTTACAGTAGCATAAACATATCTACAAGCTGGGAATATGTTAAAAATGAACATGCCTGTGCAACACGGGAATAGGAGATACAGAAAATGATTACTTTTACACTTCTTTCCTTCATCCTCTGTTTTCCTGTGTTATATAGTCATAGTAATTTATTGTACAGATAGCAAACCATATGATTAAATTTTAATAATGACTATGACAAAGAACAGGACAAAAATCAGACTTGCTTTCTTCTCTTGGGAGAGAGGTATACATTTTAAGGTGCTTTACAATATGAGATGCTTCATTCTTATTAACTTTCAGATCTGAATTGTAAAGAATTGTAAGGTCACTGTATCATAGTGTCCCTAAGGCAACCCTAGGGAAATGAATGAAGAAAAAACCCTACAAGTTCATTCTCATACACTTGGAATACATCACAGAGTAATGTCAAGATCTGATGCTTTCAGGACAGCACCTAAACATTTCCTCCAAAGCTCCATGCACACTATCATTATTCTACCTATGAAGCAAGCAATGGACAATCAAATAATACACTGTTATGTTGTCATACTGTTGAATTAACACAAAGTTGGTCTCACACAGAAGTCAAGCTAAAACATTCCTTTACTCATAGGCTGTAATTTCCTTAGACACTCATCCAATTTTACCATGGGAATTTTATAGCACAGAAGACAGTGCAATTCTACAGACTATTTAATTTACTCAGGCCACAGGACTACCCATTAGCCTCTCCTGTCGAAGAGCAATCAGCCTCTGGAACCATCTTTCTTCTGCTTCTGCCTTGTCCACAAACAGCTATAAGAGAAGGTAAAAAAAAATGCAACTTATATAGATAACCAGATGGCACTGGGATTTGTAAGCACTAGAATTTCTCTGTGAAATTCACTTTCAGAAACCTCAAGCAATCAGTAGAGCAGGGGGGAATATACCTTCAAATGCCCTAGTAAAAAGTAGGTTTTATTATAGTAGTCCGCCCCCCCCTTTATGGATATTAATTCTCTGTTAAACTTTGGTGTGATTTCCATCAGTGCTTAGGACAATGCTAGGACTGCATACTAGACACATGCATACATGGGAATGGCTCTGAGGAGATTCCAAGTATCTTTCCCTCACAATTAAGTAATCCGATTCCATAGTTACAAATCTAGAGGGGCTTACGATCTGGCACCTCTCTTTACAAATTGATTCCTGTATCAGATCACTGAATTCTTCTGGTTATATGTTACCAGATTTTTAAATATCTCTGCTGAGGCAAGTGAAAACTATCTACCAAATTGAAAGCTAACTAGCACATTCAGGAGTATCTTACCATTGTATTTTACCCTATGAAGTATTTTAAGCCTTTACATACCTTAACAGAAGAAAACTATTTCTATACGAATGACAGAGATCTATATTATGTTCTGTACAATAAGTGCGACTGTTCAATCCAAGAGAAATACAGCTATTTATTTATTTATACCCCGCTCTTCAGCCACAAGGCTATCAGAGCGGCTTACAAATTGTTTTTTAAGCAATAGCTATTTACACATCTACACTGCATTAAACAGTTTCCAATGTGTGTTAGCTAATTAACTTCATTAAAACCACAGCTTAAATGAATTAGTATGATATAGCTGGGTTTGTTCTAAAATCAATATGCTAATGCTGGGATTTAATGTGGGAAATCCAAATTAGATCTCTGTTCTGCTGTGAAGCAAATCTGATGGGCCTGAAGAAGTTACTTTTTCTTAGCTTTATCTATCTCATTAAACTAAAAATACTGCTTTGAATACCTTGTACTACAATTGTATTTTGTATCTTCTAGAATATAAGTGACTTTGAAGATCTACCAGAAAATCACAGAAAATGACACTCCCCTCCCACCCCATTAAAACAGGACTTTAAAAAGATTCCATTTCCAATAGCCTTACCTGAATATAGCAACTAGAATCCATTTTACACAGTAACACTCATGTTATAAACTTTAGTTCTATGAAAGCTGCTTTTAAGACTTTTTTTTAAATATATGGATCAGAAATCATTTAAACTCATGTTTTCCTGAATGCATGAAATTTCTTAGCCAAAGGCTATCATAGTAAGTATCACCTTACTTACGTTGGGATGAGCTAGTGAGTTTTCATCTTGGTATTTGATAGACGTAGGAATAGTTCCAGTCAGTGTTTCTTTTTCAGTAGTAGTTAAACCAGCACCCACTTCTGCTGTTATAGGCTCAGTCTTGCCTTCAACAGGTTCTGTTGCCTAAAGTGCCAACGGGGATCAAAAAAGCATTCACAAAGCAATCTTTATAAGCAAACACTATCTTTATAAGCAATCTCCCCTTCGAATATTGGACTTATGCTAGTATAGAGGTGATCAGGGAGCTCTCTCAACAATAAGTATTCTTCATGTTAAATCATTTTGCCTAAACTGACCCACTACACCTGCTGAACAGGTAAACTGGAAGCAGCAGACTGCCTTGCAGTCTAAAATTAGGACTGGACAGAAGCAACATTAAGTGTCTGTACCTCCACAAAGGGTGTTGGAAATGAAGGTGAAGAGGCTTTCAGAAGAAGGCAGTGCACTGAAAAATTGTGGCCTGCCCAAGCCCGTATCTCCTTGGTAGGAGAGCTTCTTCAGTTTCATGGAATTATTATTTTTACAGTAACGGTATTTGTAAGCATGTAAATAGTCACAGAGATTCTGACTGGGACCCAGGGAAGCTCATGAGTGCATGGTTAGAGAAGTGCTGGCTTTGTCTGGTGGCAGCTTCTCATGCCACATGGCATGGTGATCTAGACAACCCTGATCTCTGGACTGAGGGTGGGTGGTTCTGTGGCACTGTCATTAGAAAGGGGAAACCAAAAAGCTCTTATCACATAGAAAGTACCATGTGTTTCTTGGATCCAGGCCAAAATTAAATGCTTTTTAATCCAAAAATTAAGCATAATTACTGTGATTAAAACTCAATATTTGCAACAAGACTTGTGTTCTATTGCTATTAAAATCATTCACACAAACTAAGTGCATCACTGTTGACAATTATCCCATTTATTTTATATTTAAATGAGGTTTAATGTAATGACAGGGATTCACATTTACTATTATTTACTTTATTTTATTTATGTATCCAATTTATACGCCACTTTTCTCTCAGCACTAGAGCCAAGGCAGCTTACACAAATTACCTCTAGTACATATAAACAGTCAATGTCAATTGTATTAATATGCAATTTTGGATCAGCTGACAAGGGCAACGTGCAAAGAAAGTAGATTACAAACTTACCTTTTTGACTTCTTTGCTTGATCTGAATGTCTGTGGAACAAAGGAGTCACTTTCAATTGCTTCAATTTCTTTCACTCGTTTCACTTGTTCCACAAGACTGGTTTGGTCTACGGAAGAGGGTATAATGTCAGTATGATTTAGCATAAGATTAAAATTGAACTGCAATATTCTTTTAAATTTTTCCTTTTGCCTGGAAAATAGAAAAATCTGAGGCAAAGTATAGTTCTGCCAAGGAGAAACTATTTTTGCTTTGTTCATGGTAAAATAATGGGAAGGCTAAAATTATTCTTTTTTATTATTTTTTTTCATTCACATCAATTACAAATGAAATAGTGCTGCTGACAATGCATCTATTAATTATACTTTCGATACCTGTTACAGTGAAGAAAGATACATCAACCCCTATCCTGCCCCAGCCCCAAAATTGGACAAATAGTTTGTTATAAAGCTTGGACGGAGAAGAGCCTTGGTATTTTATCACCTGATTCAATAAAAAAACTTACTCCTAGACTGGCAACAGTGTGAGCCTCTCAAGGAGACCTATCTACTGAGAATAAATGCTATGCAGTGATTAGTGAGTCTATATAGAGCCTATTGCATCTCTAAAGCAGTTCTATCTATATTGTATTCAGTATCTATATTGTACCAATGTATATTGTTTTAGTATTCTAACAGTGCTTTCAAGCAATGTTTTAAAAGGTTTTCCCCCAATCTTTTAAGAACTGAAAAAGTTGAAGAATGCTCTAGAGTTAGAAGCATTTCATTTTACAGACTCACATATTTCCTTTGAGCATCATTCTAATAAACATGAATGATGCATTTTTCACTTGTGATAGAAATAAAATGAGTAAGATCAGGCAAATATCTACTAGCAATAAAATGTATTAGAATGCAAGTACTCTGGTGCACACTGAGAAACCCAAAGAGAACCCATCTCATGATAAAAACTGCTTTCCAATCATAGAGGTACTATAATACACACTAAGGGAACACAACGTTCCTTGATCTGAAGTTATGTTGGGGAGAAGCCAACATCTTCTAGATATCTTTCCCAAAAAATATCATAATGTAGATTATCCTTTAAGATGTCCATCCTAGAAAATGCTAAGTACACCAACTTTCTACTTTAAAAAAAAAAAAGCATTGGAATGTTTACTTATAGGGACAAGCAGTGCATGTATTTGATTATATGCAACATCTTTGCTCGTCAAGCAGATAGAACAGAAATATTCACAATATCAAAGTGAAAACTGCATTCTGGTTAATCATATAGCCAGGGAACTGAGAAAAAAAATCTATGCTGGCATACACAGCAATGAAAGGAAATTCAGCATTGATATACTACATCTTCCTCTCAAACTACTGGATCATATAAAACTCAAAAAACTATAGCCTTGTTTAATTGTTTGCCTGCTCACATAGGGCTAAATGTTGAGTCAAATGTTGAGCCAACAGTGTAATGCAGCAGCCAGAAAAGCCAATGCACTTCTTAGCTGCATCAAGAGGAATATAGTGTCTGGATCAAGGCAAGTAATAGTTTTATTCTATTCAGCTTTGACGTCCCCTGCAATACTGTGTCTAGTTCTGGGCACCACTATTCAAGAAGGATATTGACGAGCTAGAATGTGTCCAAAGACCAGCAACCAAGATGGTAAGAAGTTTGGAAATCAAACCCCATGAGAAATGGTTTAGGCCAAGAGCTGGGTATGTTTAACTTGGAGAAGAAAAGATTGTGAAGTGACATGACAGCCATTTTTAAAGTTTTGAAAGGTTGTCATCTAGAAGATGGAGCAAATCATCTTGTAATTTAAAATCATGAATTAATGGATTCAAATTACAGGAAAAAAGGTTTCACCTAAAGATTATTTTTTTAAAAAAAAAGTCCTGATAGAAAGAGCTGGCCAAAAGAAGAACAGACTACCTCTTTCTTTGTATGTCTTTAAATAGAGATTGGACGGCCATCTTTCAGGAGTGCTTTAGTTGTGTATTCCTGCATGCCAGGGGGTTGGACTATGTGGACTATACCTTCCAACTCTATAATTCTATGAAATGGGTAGAGGGACATGGGGGGGGGAGTAACAGACACAGGAGCTCTTAGCTAACACACATTGGAAACTGTTTAATGCAGTGTAGATGTGTAAACAGCTATTGCTTAAAACAATCTGTAAGCCGCTCTGATAGCCTTGTGGCTGAAGAGCGGGGTATAAATATCTAAATAAATAAATAAAATAAATAAAAGGATCTTTGCATTTAATACACAGTGATTTATGATGGGCAGGGGGACTTATATTCATGTCCATATCCTTACTACCCATTTGGCCTTACACACAGGCAGATGCCTGAATAAGTCGAAAGTCCAGGAACTCCCTGACACTGAATATATATTTACATATCAACTGAGTGCTGCTGTTACTACTGGTATGATGATGGGAGGTGACTGCAAAAGAATCTATCTGTACAACAAAACAGAAAATCCAAGGTGGTAAAAAAAAAAAAAAGCTTTAAGTATTTCTAACACTTCTCTTAAACTAGTCTTTCCTAACTTTGTGCATTTCTTTCTCGTGGATAAACCACAATGTGGCTTTTGAGGTGCACTTTTACATCACTCCTGTGACAGAAATGCTATCAAGATTTTTCCATGCATATTCAGATAACAGAGAAATACAGGCCAAATTTCCCTAGACTGTCAGGCAAAACTTTATCTGTTTCATACATGTTGACTCTCCTCATCAATGACAGGTGACATTTGTGTAAGAAAATCAATGACATTTGTGTAGAGAAAGTGTGTGTGTGTGTGTGTGTATTGCATACAGTGTCCCATGAAACCAATGCATGATTTTTAAAAACTATTAAATAGTCAGTGACAAATCATGAGTAGGCATGTGTATGTCCTTTCATATTTCTGAGTGCTCTCTAATGCAAATGACAGTTATAAACTGGGACATGTTCCCCAAGAGAAACAAAATCACAAAATATTTTTCCTGAATTACTTCAGTGACATTAACTGGATAAAAATGGACTAGAAGGAAGTTGTATCCATTAGTCTACAATATTGTTGACAAACACATTATTGGTAGATAAAATGCCTTCCATGTAGTGTCTGTCAGATGTCAGTAGAAAGGATATATATTTCATAGTAAAATCAAAAATAATGGAGTCAGAAAGCTAAGAGGGTACAGACAAAAAAAATCAATACTAACTCATTGGACAGCAAGTCCTTTCACTCTGGTCAGACTGAAAATACAGAACTATTTGTATTAGTGACTCTTGATGCCATGTTTCATACATAAATCATTCTTTCTATAAGAATCACAATTAAGCTTGCTCCTAGTAGGTCTGCTCCTTTTATTTTATTATGAACACGGTGGGAAAAATAGGAGAAATGTGAACACACAGCACAACTATCAATACAGTTTTGCAAAAGGTTTGGCAAGGCCTTCATATGATAAGCTTCAATTTCAATCTGTCTGTTTAAATCACGTGGTTTATACCTACAGTACAGTATAAACAAACACAATTATATTGTAGTAGTGACCTCTCGCAAACAGCAGGTGGCACTGTATTACCAGTTAAACTACAGCACCAGAGTTCCAAGGGCCTTGTCCTCCGTATCAGCAATACATTTTATGTGTTTTTAAAAAGAAAGAAAAACACTGTGATTTCTTTTAGAGCAACTTTAGAATATTTGCCTTACTGCAATATGTTCTTATAATCTTTATTGTCATAAGTACTTTTAATGTACATGCTGTTCCTGTAAATAAAAGGTTAGCTAAAGGAGTGGCTAATATGGTACAAAGTTAAAACAAAATCCAACATCCACAGCCGGGGTGGTAATACCTTAGAAGGACCAGGCAAACTGGGGGGGGGGGGGAAAGGGTCCAGGCTTTTGAAAATGAAAAATACAAGTAGTATGAACTAGGAATTCAAGGTCACAAGGGACCCATAGGGAGGTTCAAATATAATTAGAAGAAAGAAGGTAAGGGGAAGGGAACAAAGTCTATATAATAATCTAAAATGACAGAAGAATGAATATTTTGTGAAGCTATCTGTTTAGATATTATACACAAATATGGAAGCCCAAATTATGGTTGGCCAGGTAATTTTCTAATACTCTACCATATATCTTATGTGACAGTCTATAGGATTAGAAACAACTTTCACTGTAATATAAACATTATACTTTATTTAGTGTAAGTTCCTACAAAGCAGTTATTGGGCTTACTATCCTTTCCTTGCGTAACCTACACATCGTGAGTAGCCCCTCTTCCAGTCTTCCTGATCTTCCTTCAAACTCCACTTGCCTGCTACTGCTGGATTTACTTTTGAAGCCTATAGCTATTGTCACACCATAGATTTACTACAGGAAAACAAGTTCAACATACATATAGAGAAAATGGTGGAGCCTTTTGATCAAGAAGCTAAAGTTGGAATAGCAGAAAGCACTTATAAAAAGAATACAAAAAATGTTGTAGTGTAGTTATTTGAGTGTTCGACTCAGCCATGGAAACTCACTGGGTGATCTTGGGAAGGTCAAATGCTCTCAGCCTTAGAGGAAGGCAGGCAGTGGAAAGCCTCCTCTGAAGAAATCTTGCCAAAAGAGCCCAATGATAAGATTGCCATAAATCAGAATTGACTTGAATAACATGTCATTTACATTGTCAGTGCAATTTGTGGCATAGCCTGAGAAATCTTTGAAGTCCCCAAACACAGAAGGCAGAGAACTCCCACCATTGCCAGAAACTTTCCCTTCTCACAACCTCTAACTACACTTTATACAACGATTATCCCAACAATGACAGATAGTATTCGTCTCCTTGGCTTACATTCCCCAACATGTTTTATTGTAGATCTCCTGCTCGCAACCTCTCCCTTGCTCTCACACTTCTTTTTCTCTACTTCTTTCAGGAGACTATTCCCCATCTTCCTTCAGTCAGTCCCTTGTCTAAGACTGTGATTTGTAAAGAACAGGGAAGGAAAAAGCCATGTCTATTTCTTGTTAGCATGAATATGTGCACTCAACAGACAGAGAACATATTCAGGGTAGCCATGTTGGCAAGGCAGCAAAATACAACAAAAACCTTCAAAAGAGTGATACCTTTATTGGGCAACCAAAATGCATAAAATATATCAGTTAGCTTTGCACAGGACAAAGCCAGCCTGGATCTCAAAGGAAGTTACTCTTCTGTTGCTAATCAAGTTGAAATGTTATTACCTGTCTTATATTGCCCGTTATTCCTGGTCCCCATGGCCAAAAAGGGATATCCCTCAAACATCTGAGAAAAAATATAGGCCTGTGACTCTAACACTGTCACTTTTCTCCTACTCTATGATATTTAACATCTTTGCCAGATGAAGAAGCCAGTGAAGCTTCAGAAGCTTGCATGATTGTACTTTCTGCATTGGCTGGCCAACTTTTGTGGATTTTGTTGTATTTAATGGATAGAGAAACACAAGGTTTTTCTCTGCTATTTCACTTTTCTTGACTGCCTATGAACATTAAGTTCACAAGCTCTTTCCTATTGTTGTTTTATGCTTGTATGCTTTTATAATTCATGTGCTGGCTACACATGAATATTTAAGATTGCAATACAGATTCAATAGAAAATTAAGCACTCAGTCTCTCTAAAACCAAATGAACAAGCCCCATGATATTTTAAATGAGAATACTTAGTGTTTTTCCTTGTTTTTTTTCCGGGCTGTGAGGTCGTGTTCTGGAAGAGTTTATTCCTGATGCTTCGCCTGCATCTGTGGCTGGCATCTTCAGAGAATGGTTGGGTAGGAGTGTGTGTGGGGTCTATATACTGTGAGCCCCTGTTGGAGAGGATATGTAAATTTGTGTATTTGAATGGCTAGTTTCTGGGTGGAGATAAGCAAGGAGGATTAGTGTCTGTTTGGCTAAAAGTCAGGAATAAACTCTTCCAGAACATGTCCTCAGAACCCGGGAAAAAACCAAGGAAAATCTGCGATGCCAGCCATGAAAGCCTTTGACTTCACAATACTTAGTGTGTATGTGGGTGGGAGAATCTGAACTTTCTGCATGTTGGGGTTGAACAAAGGCACACATATACACAGACTGTTCAAGTTACATTGTGTTTTCAACAACCACAACATTTGGGGCATTTCTCAGATCTGTTATAAATCTTTGTACAAGATAGTTTTCATTGACCAAAATTCAGGAAAATAACCTTCCATGAAAACAATGGCATCTTCTGTACCTGTAAATTGCATTTCAATTGGAAACTTTTGGAGGGTTACAGAATCCTGTGGGGGAAGTTGCTGAAAGAGAAAGATCAGAGGTCATAGTGCCTAGAGAAAACAGGATGGGGCACAGTGGGAGAAGAGGAATGGATGGAAGCAGGAAGAAAAGAAATGATACATGTTATGGAATCTTACATTTTCAATGGTAGCCCAAGACTTTATAACAAAAATCATGGAGGGTGATTTCTTACTCAGTTCCCATTTAAATAACAACAAAATTCAGTGGCCACATATTCAGCCAAAAAAGTATTGGAAGGCCAGCAATAGTGGATCTGCAAACTAACAGTTTGCAATAGTGGATCTGCAAACTGACACTCCAGCAAAAAATACCCAAAAACTGTTTAGGCCTTTTTTTTCAGGGTGAGCATGAAGATAAATTTTGTCAGACAAGTTTTATTACCTTTTCCCTGTGCTTTAGTCTAAATGTATGATGGAGCAGCTGAGGGTAGGAAGGTCATATTTGACCATGAATATATAGGTCAAATGACATATGGACTACTGGAGGGAATATTTTTCTGTATTTCCTTTAGCTAAATTATTAGCTATATTAAGTGTATGAACTAATTGTTTCCAGACACCTATGTTTAAATAAAAGGTACAGAATTGTACAGAAATCTTAATCAAATAGTGAATAAAATGATAGGAAACATCAATAAGGTTGGTAAGGCTATTAGAGGTGTGCTGCATTTTCAAAAGAAAGACTGAAGAAAGTTTCATCTGCAACACATGCACAGGCCAGCGTACAGCTTCTGCTCTTGCTGTTAGCTGTCTATTTTAATTCTTGAATTCTTATTGACTCTAATTAAAATTCTATAGATGGAAGAGCTGTAGGTTTCTCAGGAACTTGCCAGTGGACATTGTCTGCCAGCCATCTCCAAACACCCCATAACCACACACAACCAGCCTGTCAGGAGAGCTAATGCAGACATAGTGGGGCACACCACATTTGTCACTGTGGCTAATATGAGAGATACTCAGCTCTTTTTTCTCAGCATACAAAAGCATGATATGTAATTCAATGCTCAATTTACCCTTGTCTCGTAGGAGATTTTTCCCCACTAATTGATAGAAATTAAGCCATTAATCAAGCCACTAGCCATCATTCAAACCAGAGAAGATGAATACAAACTTTCATCATAACCACCTTCCCCATTTTAGTGTTCATTAGCATTAATTTTTAATGCAATTATGCTATTCTTTTACACTGAGCTCATAAATTACTGCTCTTTTGTTGCTGGCTGGCCTTGTAAAATCCAAGGTAATGCTTTGTGCTCTGATCTTAAAGGCAATTATTAGCTTCTTCTATCTTTTACATTTATATAGTCCAAAAACTTTATATAGTGTGTTCACCACAGTTATGCCTGTATACATAACAAAAATGAAATACGTGCATATTACTAGTACAGATAAATGGATTTTACATGGATAGACAGAATTAGAATACAAACATACTGAGAAATTCACTAAAAAGAGCCAGAATATTAGTACATATTTTAAAAGCCAGTGAATTCAGCAAGAGGGGAGACAGACAGGATCAGCTGTGATTCTCAGTGGCTCTCGTTAGTCAGCTGCACAAAAAAAAAACAAAAAAAAACCCAAGCAGTAATCATCAAGATAGTTGGGAAAGACCAAAATTTGCTTTTCACAAGTACAAAACCAGTGGACATACTTAGCTGCTACCTAACTGCATCCCTGAATACACACCTCTATTTTCTTCCACATAAATGAAAAACTGCCATCTACTCCTATAGGTCAATGTAATGTGTGCACTGGGGATATGGCAGGGATGATGAAAAATCATACTATCATCACATAATCCTGAGTATGCCCTGGCTTATAAACAAGGATCATCAGAGAGCACATAGGGAACTACTGCTCCCTTTATTAAACCTCAAAACAGATGGACCTTCAGTTTATGAAAATGATGAATGTAAAAAAATCTTGTGTCCAAAGGGCAGACTACTTACACTCAAATATGTGGAAGAGTAGTATTAATCTGATGTAAATAAAGCAACATTTTGAAACTGGTGAAGGAACAATATCTTGCTTTGGAATTCTTTCACCCAGTTTACAATTTATAAAGTGATTGTAAGGATCAGACAGTTTCTGATGCTACAGTTACTACATGTGTGCAATGTGTAGTAAAATCAAATGAACCTTTCAGAAGATATGACTTGTCATAATATGAGCATACAGACTATTCCGTAAGAGCATGCTACTGTGCTGGCTTCAAAGAAATGACCTCACTCCTCTAACTCTTCCTCTCTGCCCTTTCCCTTCTGCGTCTTGCTGAGCTTCATGTTACTGTATATCATTTTCTCTTTACTTTTTTTTAAAAGATACTTCCTAAAATAAGTTAAATTAAGATTCAGCTTGAGTCCAGACAGTTGGAGAATTTCACAGACTAATTTTAAACAAATAATTTCAAAAATAACAAACTTTAGACAAATAGCATAGGCTGTTTTTTCATAAATTATCTTATTTCATAATTGGATCACATTCTACAATACCGATGTACTGGAATACAACTACAATACTTGGTTAATTTTGTATATATGTAAAGTTTATTGTATTTATTTCTAAATAAATGAATAAATAAGATGATGGGATGGATTTACAGCTCATTGTTAAAGCAAGGTGGAAGGTCCCAGGTCTAATTTCTAGCATCTTCAGCCACAAAGCAGAGTAATGGGAAAGATTTCCCCACGTGTCACCCTGGGAAGTAATGACCAGTCAGACTACAGAGAAACTAGACAAGTTCAACAATTCCTGTAGACAGAGTTTAACACATTTAATGTTTTCTTATACTACAGACATGTAAGTTGTCTTAGACACATCTACTCATTTTGAGAGCTTCTTTTTCTAAGCACCTTGAGTCCCAGCGTCAGAGAAAAGTTAGGTACAGTATGCAAGTTCACTGCTTTTTTTTTTTTATGTTCATTTATAACGCCCTTTCCACCAAAGGGCAGGACATCAAACATATGCAGTTAGAGACAATGACAATAAAACCTAACACTATAAATTTAAATAAACCTCCCAACATCCCACCAGCCATTACCCACATCAGCAAGCTCAGGTACAACTCAGCAGCTTAATCTGGTGAAGCAAAGAGGAAGGTCTAGAACTCCTTACAAAAACAGGCAAGATCCTCCTCCAGCCATAGGTCCGAAGGAAGACTACTCCACAGATGTGGAGCCAGAAAGGCTCGCAACCTTGACAGAGCTATGCACATCAAGTGGAACAGAAAATAATCCTTTGCCTGTATATGTTAAATTCCTAGATGATGCATACCACGCTAGCCAAGCTTACAGGTGTTTGTCGTTGTGCGCCTTCAAGTCATTTCTGACTTATGGTGACCCTAAGGTGAACCTATCATGGAGTTTTCTGAGGCTGAGAGTGTGTAATGTGCCTAGGACCACCCAGTGGGTTTTCATGGCTGAACAGGGATTGGAACTCTGGTTTCCAGAGTCATAATCCAACACTCAAATCACTATACCATGCGGGCTCTGAGCTGCCAGGAACTGGGGGAGATTAGTGTGCAAAAGTTTGCAAAGGACCCTGGCCCAAACTGGTATCGAGTGAAGGGATCTATGTGAGGAAGAAACATGTGAATATTTAGGGAGATTTAAAACAACCCAGACAGCACAATTCTGAATTAAGGCCAGAGGGAGAAGTCAATAAGAAGGCAAGCCTACCAGTAGGCTATTACAATAATCCAGGTGTGACATAAACAAAATCTGGACAAACAGGTGGGTAGTCTCAATGGTCAAGAACCTACAGATTCCATGGATGCTCAAAAGATGGAAATTACATGCTTTAGCTGTTACCCAATAAAGAGGTACAGGGACAAATGGTCATCCAGCAGGACTCCAAGGTTTCAGGCAACCAAAACAGGAACTAAATTACCATGGATCATGGCTTCATATCTAATAGTCTGGCTTAAATTTGGAAGTGATTGCCTGAAGCAGCAAACTATACTCGGCATTCAAATATTCAACAACTGAAATTACCAGAAGTTTAATTACATTTGGTCTTGTTAACTACCAGTTGTGCCCTTTCTTGAGGAAGGCAGGTTGGACACGATTGCTCATGCCTTAGTTAACTCCTGTTTAGACTACTGTAGTGCACTCTATGTGGGGCTGCCCTTGAAAAGTGTTTGGAAGCTGCAGATAGTGCAAAATGCAGCAGCCAGATTGATGTATTTTAGAGACCACATAACACCAGCCTTGCAAGAACTGCACTAGCTATGCTGGTCTATATCCATAATAAATTATCATATTGTATTGAACCACACTAGCTTCCAATTTGCTTCTGAGCTCAATTCAAAGTACCAATGTTGACCTACAAAGCCCTAAATGACTAGGGGCCAGAATATCTGAAAGGCCTCCTCCCCCCATATGAACCTGCTAGAAATTTGAGATCTTTAGAGGAGGCACTGTTGCATGCCCCCAACATCTTGTGAGGTTAGGTTGGTGGGTAAATGTAACAGGGCTTTTTCTGTAGCAGCACCTCAACTGTGGAACTCCCTACTCAAGCAGTCTACTACTCTAACCTTTTAAGCTTCTAGTGGGCATCCAAAACAGTGCTGTTCTGCATGGCATTCAGTGTTTGAAATGACTGTTTTAACTGTTTTAAAACTGGATTCTAGTTGTTTTAGACTGCTTTTAAGAGATTTAAAGATTATTTTAATATGTTTTTTTTTAAATATCTCAGTATTGTTTTAATTGTTTTTTATTTGCTCATTGCCTTGGGAGCCCTTGTGGGCTGGGAGGTGATATAAAAATGCTTATGGTAATAATAAAGTTGACTTCGACTTATGGCAAACCTATGAATGAGAGACCTCAAAATCATCAACAGCTATGCTTAGGTCTTACAGATTCAGGGCCATGGCCCTGAATCTATAAGACTTGAGCATTTGATGTAATAGGATATATTTGTTTAGAAAAAACACTTACTCCAGTGTAAGGGAATTACTACGACACAACATTTTCAGATGATCATTGTCTTCCAAAGTGGCTCTCATCAGTAAAGAAGAAGACAAGGGTCACACACTAAAAAGATATGATGCACAAGGGAAGCAGAGCAGAGGGAAAGGCAGAGGAGGAGCAGGCACTTATATTCCATTTGGGCCGGGCTGATCCACCCTGGCTGGCATTTCATCATATTATGACTATTGATGGGTGGTTCTTTTCCCTTTGCAAATGGAAAATGCCCCAAATATTCCCTCCTCCCCCTGGCTTCTGCAGTCCTAGAATAACAGGCAGTTGAAGGATTGGAGTGCTCTCTCTCTCCCCCTCCCTCCCCTCCCCCCAATCTCTGAGAAGTAAGAAGCAAATTACCTGCCCCTGCTCCTTCTTTGCCTGATGGATGGGCCAATTTAGCATCCTCCCCTGCCCTCATGTTATTTCTGGGCACCAGGGGTGAAGCCTCCCAGGGGCCTTACTCCCCTGGCTGATGGCAAAGAAGTCAGAGGATGGTTCTCTTCTGCTCTCCTGTCCCAGGGCAACAGACTGAAAAAATATTGCTACTACCTAGATTAAAAAAAAATCAATTTGTGTATATGTAATGGATTAAAGCCAAGTTAACAGATTTAAAAAAATAATTTTGTTAGCTATTATTTTCCACTATTTTTGTACAAGAAGTGCAGAATGAAAGGCATTCCCACTGACAGAGTTTGCAAGTGTCAAAAAATGATGGTACAATGAATAGCTGAAAAGAGACATCCCTTATACAGACCAGATGGTAACAGCAAAAATCTAAACAATAATTTTCCTCTGCTGGTAAAAACTTATTTTTGAAAAGGATTTCCATTTATGTGCACACAGCATGCATTATAAAAACTGTTTTTCACTGTTGGCTTCTGCCTCTGCTAGCTTCCACTAACTAGAAGGTCTTGCTAAAAAACTTTCAAAGCTTGGAATTGGTTAAGATTGCAAAGGAATATTAGCTTCATATATAGTGAGGAAAGCTTGGAGTTGGAAAAAAAAATCTTTGCCACATAAGGAAGCATATTCATTGGTGGACAATGTGCAGTTATCAAGTGGGGAATAAAGAAAGGGGAAAGAAAAGCCAGAAATGGAAGAACAATGAAACCTGAGATAATGGTCTATGACATACGTACCAGCTGCTAAGGAGATAATCAGTTCACTTATCTCATAATAAGTGGTCCTGTTGAGTGTATCTGTAGAGAAATATGTCACTGTACTAGAATGAAGCTATGGACAGAATGGAAATACAAAATAAATTTGGTAGATTGTCAACTTGACCAAAGCTAGTGTAGTCTGCTCCAATGGGAACAATGTAAAATGTAAAATTATGAAATGTAAAACTATACAGGACACACATAAACACATATGAATTAGAACAGTCTCACACTTAAATTTCACTCTAAAGTATCTGCTAAAGTCCAAAAGGCTTACACCCTTTCTGGAAAATACCCAGACCAAATCTCTGGATCATCTAAAGGAGAAAGAATTTCAGAGAAAGGTAGCAGGTACTGAGAAAGTCTTTATCCATACCCCTCTTGATCATATTTCACCAACAGGAAATGGAGTGAAGAAGACAGTAGGAATCATACAGTGTTAGCATTTCTGAGTATGAACAGAGACCTACTAGTAGTTCATTTTCAGATGGGCCTCAGTGCTGCAGCTTGTCCAGCTTGCTTGACTGCCCTGTACCACAGCCATGCTAAAGCCTTTCACTTGGACTGATGCCAGTAGAAGCAGTGGTAGCAGCAGCAGTACCTGCTCCCTACATTCAGACTGATTAGGCAGGTATGGGAGCAGGAGCTGGTTAGAGAGCAAGACTGCAGTAGGTAAAGTAAGAGGAAAAGAAAGGAAGGAAAGAAGTAGATGGAAAGATGGATTGGCTAGGAAAACATGACGGAAGGAAGACAAAGAATGAGGCAAGTGGAAAGTTAATTAATATTTATATTTTATCGTTTAAAACTTTTACTTTATAAGCCGTAGAGAAACATTTTAAATAAATAAAATTAAAGGTCACACAGGCTGAGTGAGAGGAAAAAGAAAGCAGCAGCAGCAGCTTCTGGCTACCTCCAAGTGACCACCCTCTCTATCTAAGAACATTCTGGCACTGGGTACAGTTGAAAGCTTATCATGTATGCCCACCAGTGTGATGAGGAGAAGGAGAAAGGGGGACAAAAGATGGGAATGAATAAAGGTGGCAGATAGACAAGACCTCTCTCCATTGAGGGAAAAGGGCCAAAAGGGCTTTAAAGGAAATGTGAAAGAGAGATTTAAGGTTAATAACAAGAACTAATAGGGAGGAGATAAAAGGAGAACTACTCTAGGAAGAACTGAATATAAAAGCAGCAAGATGGAGGACTTTAAAATACTGTTGGGATAAAATGCAAGTTATATGCAAAAGGAAATGAGAGGAGCTGAGTAAGAGGAGAGGAGTGAGTGAGAGGAGCTGCGACAGAAAGTAAAAATATGAAATAGAAGTATTAAATGTATGGTAGAATATACAAGACTCTGCCTCTGTTTGCCACCATTTATGATCAGCTCCACCCCTTCACTGTTGGGCTTCAGTAACTCTCAGTTGTCTCTGGGGGTAGAAAGTTGGAGAATGCATAAGTGTTATAGTGGTTTGAGTGTTGGACTAGGATTCTGAGAGAACAGGCTCTGGACCTCTTGATCAGCCACAGAAACCCACTAGCTGACCTTGGGCAAGTTGTACCCTCTTGGTCTAAGGGAAGGGCAATGGCTAACCTCAAATAAATAAATCTTGTCTAGATACCTCTATGATAGGGTTACCATAAGTCAGAGTCAACTTGGAGGCACATAAGAACAATGCTAGAACATTAGAAAAGAGATAATCACCAAGTTATATAGAGGCAATAGAGTTTATTTTGTAGTGGCAGCTTCTATTTTGATTAATCTGATGTACTAGAAATGATTTTAATGCACATTTTTAGAAACATTATAATGCACCATTCTAGTACAGCCATTCAGGTTTTACAGGGGCAGCTTTTGGATAATGTGTTCAAGGGCTTAGAATATTTTTGCTTTTGCTTCTTTGCACATGATGTGCTAGGAGAACATCTAAGACAGATAAAGAATGTTTATTATGGTTAGGAAAAAATGAAAGTTTTTCATTTATAGAATGACTGCTTATTTATAGACACCAGAGTAATTCACTAGATAAGCAACCATAACTTATGGAGGGATTATAAAAATTGCAGCATAAGTAATTATGATCTTTTTAAAAAAATTCATAGCATTTCAAAGATATCAGTCGGAACCACTGCACCCTTCCTAATTCACTCACTTACAAGATACAAATATTTGAAATTATCCATATTCAATTCAATGACAAAAGGTATCAAAAACTAGCAGCACGGAAACATTTTTGTATAGTGTAAAGTGAAAAACATTAGGGCCTAGATACCTTAAAGGCATGAGATCCTGTCTTATCTTGGAAGTAAAGCAGGGTCAGCCCTGGTTAGTACTTGGATGGGAGACCACCAATGCATACCAGGTATCGTAGGCTATATTTCAGAGGCAGGAACTGGCAAAGCCATGTCTGAGTATTCCTTGCCTAAGAAAACCCTATCAAATTCATGGGGTCACTGTAAGCCCACAGGTGACTTGAAGGCACACACACACAAAGTGGGAAGCATCTTTTCTTTTTATGGCTGCAATTTTTAGACTGAAGGCAGCCTGTTGGCCAGCATAATTATACTAGCATAAGCCATTTTAAAAAGGGGGGGGGGAAATACTGGCTGGGGAAAGGCAGAGAAATACTTTTCCACTGCTCTCCAAAAAGTAAGGTGCCAAGTCTTGAACAACTTGTTTCCTTAGTTCCTGGCTTCCAGATGAGCCACAGAGTTGGGAGCATCCCCCCACCCCAATTATGATTGACATTTTTATACACCACAAATCCTGTTGGCATCTGTAATTATGCTGGTATAAGCACTGGTGGCATGGCAATACCAGCCAGACTAAAAATGCTCCCTGGTTTGGATGGGTCCTTGAAGTTAAAGGTGCTCTGGGGGAGCTGCCTTGGAAAATCACCTGCAGTTTTCCAAGGGATATTTCCCAGAGCACCTTTAATTTTAAGGACCACTGTACTTAGGAAACAAAGTGCTTGGGAACTGTCAGCTCCCCTTCCAGACAGAATGGAAACAGCTTCTTCTCCCTACCTCCACCACCACTGCTGTGTAACTATGAAAGAAACTGCACTATGCCAGCAAAATGGACTGTTATGCTGCTGTGGTGCATCAACTGTTCTGATCTATTTTTTATTAATTTTAATGTACTAGCTCTAGATTACCCTTTTTAATGTTGAGAGTGTTACTTCCTCACTATTTTGGCATAAGTATTAAAATAACAGACCTGACTTTATTCCTAGCTTTTAAATACGCTACAAAGTGTTGCACTCATATACTGTAAGGTATTGGTGTATTTATAGGAAACTGTTTTTGGCAGTGGTCAGGTAATAGTTTTTGACTGAATTGATTATTCACTACCAGTACTCAACTCAGCCTTGCAAATGCAAATGTGTAATAAGGAACTATTAAGAACATTGATTTTCTGATTTCAACTGATAGCTAACTGGCCAAAGCTACACATCAATATTATCGTAACTAATACCCAAGAGCTACCAATTTTGTCAAATGAAAACCTCAATAGACCAAACAATGAAAATAAATGGAAATTTAAAGTCTACATCACAAATTCAAATGAAATACAGTATTTACAGCCATGACAGATTTTACTTTGCAGGGATATTAAGGAGATATACGTACATATACATCTAACTTTTATCGAAAAGCCAATGCTTCATTCAGTGTCCAAAACCTGAGATAAGAGGCAGAGGTAAATGCAGTGGGAAGAAAAGGGCAGAAAAGCCTGTTCTATGAACTGAAGTCCCTTAACTGCTAATCACATTTAACTTGTAATAGTTATTTTGGGCATTATCCTTTGGAGGAATGCATAGCAATATTATTAAAAATATTAGGTTTCCAGGTAAATATAAAATATTGAAAGCCTTCTTTTAAGAACCACACATTTAAATAAAACTCCTAACTTGCCCATGGTACTGCTGAGCTACTATTTATATAATTCACTTAAATGCTGATGATATGTTTAAACTTCTCATTTATGCACTTTAATCACATGAAATTTTATTTCTGTAACAAATGACCGTGGGCTCTATTTATTAGAAATTCAGTCTAATAATAATAATAATAATAATAAGACAAATATTTTAGAAATATGCCAGAAAATACTCATATAATGACATACTTGATTTGGAAGGATAGAACTATATTAAAAATGTTCATGATTTCAAAAATCAGAGGAGGATCCAGAGAATTATCTGAAGGTAACTGGCAATAAAGCAGGTGTAGAACATGTGTAGACTCTTAAAGAAGGTCTTTCAGCCCAGAAAACCTTTAAAAATACATCAAACTAATAATATGGTCTTTATGTTTCCATCTTGTGAGGTACATGTGGGTGCCCCTTGAAGTTTCTGTTAATCATCAAGGATAACAATGTTTTAAGACAAAATTGCCTCCACAGTCCATTTGTTCTATTTTGGACTTGCAATCAAGCCAATGTTAAATTGGTAAGACCACAGTGCTTCTGAAGCCAGATGTAATTTCACAAACAGATTTATGACTTTGCTGCATTAGGTCTGGGAAGAAAATGTTGTAAATACCCCAACTCTGAAATCTTTTCAAAGTGACAGTGATTACTTCAGATTTTCTGAAGCTTTGTATTTAAGGCGGACTGCAGCTAAACCTCTGGTTTGTGACCATCAGCGAGACTGCAAAACAAGGTATTTGGTAGCCTTTCAAGAACAATGAACCACTAATACACATCTCTCTATACCCTTTCTGGTAGGAAAATGGCAATTTTTTTCAATGTAAGATTGAGGATAACCTTTAGTTACAAACTTAACACCTCCTTGAGTCCCAGTTTGTGGAGAAAGAAGAAATATAAATTTAAAAATAAATAAAAATAAACCACACTTTAGATAAACATATAGGTTGCTAATGCATCAAGGAAAAATAGGAGAGAAAAGACACTTGTTATATGGATTCAGTTCTTCTCTGATTTAAAACAATGCAGACCTAACTCCCTGCTTTCTATTAATTTTGTAGAATCTCTACAACTGTTTCTTTTTTGCATAAAAATTTGAAACAAGTTTTCAAACAGTAGAATATTTTTGGTTAGGCTTGCTAGCTGTTTTGTAATCAGAAATACAAGCAATATAAAGCTTGCCCCTGACCTTTTCTGATCAATAGAGCCCAATATTAAGGACACTTCTCATTTTTATAACTGTTAAATTGAAAACAGCATTTAACAAATAGCAGAGATTTCATAACAAACTGCTATTCAGATATTGTATTTTCCTTTCTTTCTTTCCTTCCATTTCTCAACAGTATTATACAAACAGTTCATCTATGGAATATATCTAAACTGCTGAAGCCTACAAATATAAGAGGGTCTACAAAGAAGATGCTTAATAGGAAAAAATGTTTTAAGCCATACCAGCAATTTAGGGGTTGAGGTTTTCTGTGACAGTGCAAATAGCTGTGGTGGCCAGGAGTGACTTCTACCAACTGAGGCTCGTGTGCCAGATACAGCCCTATCTAACTGTAGAAGATCTCACCTCCACTACTCAGTCTAGTTATACACAGACCAGACTATTGTAATGCTCTTTACATGGGACTGCCTTTGAACACAATTAGCTTGTGTTAAGCATGGCTTACACCCCACTTCCAGACTTCCAGACTTCCAAGCATGGCTTACACCCCACTTCTAGAATTTTGGTTCATCAATGTGACTTCCACAAGGGAAAAAGCACAGGATGGTCTCGGAAAAGGTCATTTATGTTTTACCCTAGGGAAGTCTAAGGCTAAAAGCCAAAAAGGACGCATTTCCCCGGAAAGGGAGACAATGGATGAAATGAAACCTTTGTATTTGCTGATTTTGAAACTTCCTTTCCTAAATCCCCAAAACCTTAAGACCCTTGCCCAAGCTTTTAAAATCCAATCAATGGACATTAAGAAACATTTAGCATTTTCCACACCTTTTGTCAAGACCAGAAAACTCATTGTGCAATCCATGAAGGCTCAGGAAATCTATTGTTACAAGCCATGAAACATCCACTCCCCTCAGGATTATAAATGACCCCCCAAAAAATATTCCCAAGGCGCACAGTCAGTTATAAGGGAAACCCTGTCACTCTGTGTTAGCCCCCCCCCCCCCCGGTTCCTCCATCCACTCTGCCAGATTGCCTACAGGACAGGTTATACCAGCCCCCCCCCAACAAATCCTCATGTTACCCTCTTAAGTTTTCCCCACTGTTTTTCTATAGCCTTGTGTGAATGCTTTTTCTGGGTGAATGTGTGTGTGTGTGTAGTGTTATTTTATTTTGAACTCTTTAATAAAAACCATACTTAATTTTACATGTGTGTGTACTCCATCCAGACTAGTACTGGTAGACACAGGTTTCAAGGTCCCCTTGTTACCCCTTTCGCATAGCTAAAGTTGAGTTGCTGCTAATTTCCCCAACATATTAGAAACTCGATATTTCTTGGAATTTTCCAAGGAGCATTTTTGGTAACACTTGTGCTAATACAGGATACAGCAGCCCTATAGGGCAAAACATGTGGAGAACCAAATGTTCCCCACCCCTGCTCTACAGGAAGAACAGTGAAGAGTACATTGGAGGAGGTGTCACTCTGTATGTCAAGATGGCATAGTGTCAATTTAGAAACCTCAGCATCAGCAAACTACTTTCACAGCATTATTGTGGGTGGCAATACAGTCCCTAAAGTAATTTAATACTGGGAACATGCTGCTGTTCCCCTTCATCAAATGCTTGGTGTTATGGGCAGGGATTGAGACAGAGAATAAAGATCAGGATGAAGTGAGGGAGGCATCCAGAGGTGAAAGTGCTGCAGTACTGGGGAAGTTCAGTTATCCTCACCCATCCTCCAGTGATAAACACGTATTAAAGTCACAGCTATAAAGAAACACTTCTAGATATCTTAAGTGAGCCCTAGAACATTCAGTTATGGAATAAGACAAAGGGTAGGTAGGTATAGACCTAATGCTAAATGGCACCCAGGAACTAGTAAAAGAAGTGTATGTTGTTGAACTGAATGCAAATAGTGACCACAGTGCTGTCAGATAAATGCAAAATTGTCAAGGAATTCCAACATAATCATAGTTGACTTCAAATAAGAAAACCTCTTTAAAATGATGTAAGAAATGGAAAGGGCAAGTTAAATATGTGAAATATCTCCAGAATGCTTGGGATAGAGACAGAGCCACAATAATAGAAATTCAGCTAGAACTATAATTCCAGAACAAAACTAAGCATAATACTGCAGTTAGGGATGGAGGAGGGAAGGATGGTCTAAGACTGGTGTGGTGTGACTGGACACATTTAGTTTACAAGTAGCTGAATTAAATTATGTTTAATTGGATGCAGGGAAAGTGAATAAGGAGACATTTTCCTCTCTGTCTCATAATAATAAGGGCATCCCAATGAAGCCAAGTGGTGACAGATTCAGGACAGATAAAGGAAAGTACTGTACTTCTTCCTTTATCACATAGTTAAGCTACATATTTATTTATTTATTTATTTACCAAATGTAATGATGGCTAGCAATTGGGGCAACTTTAAAAGATATGACAGATTTATGGGGAATAAGATTCTCTCAATATTGAGGGTGTACTCTCACCCTCTCATCTTGTTTATGGGTTTCCCATACATATTTGATTGACCACTGTGCAAATAAAATGCTTGACTAGATCAGTGCTACTCAAAGTGCCATGATAAAGTGTTTGGGTCAATCCCCAAAGCATTCCTAATACAGCAACCCTTATTCATGACTACTACTCCCATTTAAAGACAGGAAACTAAGAAGTGAGTTTTCTCAGGGCTGTGCAGCAAAGCCATGGCTAGCAATTCTGAAGCACATCACAAAGCAATTGCCTACTTCAAGTAAATATAATATAGATAATGCTTCACTGTGGCATATGATGTGGGCATATTCAACAGTTACCCTTTTCTGGTTGGATGTATTACAGTGTATTAATTTTGTATTAGAAAAATGTTTGGCCTTTGTAGACACAAATGTTCTTTTAAATTATATCCTTGAGACATGGAATTTAACTGATGGTGAATGAATGTGGTTGGATCATATGTGGTTTTACAATTGCTGACAGCCTTACACTCCAGGGTTGGAAAGATAAACATTTATCATCTATCTTTCAATTGTCAGAAGATCTTGCTATACATGAATCTGTATTTTACAGACATCAACTCAAGAAACTGCTTTTGGAAATACAGTTGGACCCCTTTAGCCACAGAACCAATATCCATGGTTTCAGTTATCCATGGGACACAAAAAAGGGGACACATACCATAGAGTCATTCTAGAATATGCCTATATTCTTTCTAGGCATCTTCTAGATCCTTCAATGCAACTCTATGGTATGTTTTTACCAGAAGTCCTTAATTTTAATAGGGTTACTAGGGTTTCTGGTATCTACGATAATTCTGGGAACCAAACCCCTGTGGATATGGGGCCTGACTGTATGGTCAACTTATATTAATGTACTGTCATTCTTCAACTTTCATGTAAGTTAGGGGTGCAGGATCCCCACGAAAGTGGAGAACTTATTAATATTTTAAGCCCCCGCAAATATGCATGTCCTGGCTCATACCTCCCTTTTCCACCTTGGCACCATGATGCCTCTGTCTCGCTCAGAGGTCACCTGCCTGCCGTCCTTTCCCCACTTTGCTGCCACTTCTACTTCTCACCATACTCCTCCTTCTCTTCCTCCCTGATTTGAAGCAGGGAATGGAGTTCTCCTGTCATTGCGGCTTTCCCATGGGTGGTATCGCTCGCTTGCTGGTCAGGCTGACTGGAGAGGCATGGAAGGGAGCACGCATGCATGCAAGTGCAGACACCCAGAGAGGAGCCCTGGCGGCAGAGGCAGGGGCTGATACTGAGTCGCAGTTGCCTCCTGGCAGTTGCCTCCTGGGATTTCTTTTGAAGACACGAGACACCCCACTCCCCAGCTGGCCTTTGTTCCTATCTCCTCCCTCTGCCTTCACGGCCCTGGACTGTGAGAAGAAGCCTGCTCTTGGTGTTTGTCCCACAGGAGCCTCCCTTGGAGTTACAGTGGAAGGACTAGGAGACCTGTGCCTGCCTGAGTTCAGCTCAGAAGGCTAGTGGCACCCCAAGTTCTTTTTAACAACAACAACATGTGGATTGTTCAGTTCTTGGGGTTAGGCTCGCACAAAAATACTTTCATGTTCATTATAGGAATAGCAATAGCAGGGAAGAACTAGATGTATCACAGTGCAAAGGAGAGTTGCACATTTTAGAAAGACACATTTAAAAACTAAAACCAGGCAAAGACTTTGATTTACACACTAGGATTAACCACTTTTTGTGGCCATGATCTAATAATTAAGCATCAACAGCACTGTGACAAAATACCAGAAAGATTATCAATCAAAATGCAGTTTTTTAAAAAGCTATTTCACAATTTTGTGTTCATATTATTTCTATAATGTGTTACACTTCTATTAATCTGAATATCTGTGATAACTATGCCGTATTAATTAATTAATTTCTGCCAGAGAGTCACACAATCAAAGATGAATCAGACATATATAAAAAGGATATCACATGGTATGTACCAGATGTTACAAATTCTCTAGAGACTGGAAATTCAACACCAGGTGGTTATGTCAGCCTAATGAAGCAACATCTATACTCTTCAGGGACAAAAAGGGTGCAGTTGGAGGCTCTCAGATATTGCTTAAAAATTAAAATATGCCATTTGTTAGGCATTAATTGAAGAGTATGAAATCGTTCTGTTTGTATAGTAGAGCCATACAGACATTTAATTTACACAGTCTCATAAGAGAATTAATGCTGAATGTTCCTTTTATTCAAAGTTAGATACTTCAGTTACTATAGTGGATCAGACTGATTTTGATTAATAATGCAGTAACTAAACCGGACGTTATCTAAAATTAAATTGAGTTTCTTTCAGAATACACACACACACACACACTTATGTGCTAAAGGCTATACAGCCAGAGTTCAGGTCACTGCCATAAGAATGAACTTCAATAAACCTAAACGAACATAAAGTGTGACCTTTGGCAATCCCTAATGAACTTAAGGGCATTGAAATATATTTTCTGATCACTGAGTACAGCACTCTAAGTTATTACAACTATGTGGGCTAGATGGCACGACCCCATGCAACTGAATCCTTCTGTACTAAGTTTTGTCTTGTTTCCAATGTCAATTAAATTAGGCAACAATGTGAAATTTAATTGTTGTATAAACTGAAATGATACCCAAACTTGCTAAACTTTAATGGTATCAAAAATTCTGTTAATCATGAATTTCATAACAAAAACCTGTTCCAAAATGTAGATGCATAGGCGTGGGAAAAAATGTAGCACTTATATGATAAATCTCATGGGACCCCTGTCCATGAGATGTTAGCCATATGGCTGTCTTCAATGAACCTTTAACTGAAGGCAGTGATATAACTGACCACACAGAAGACAAAGTGCAAATGGTGCTCTTCAGGTCTTTCTACTTTTATTTAGATGAACATGTACTACAGGGACTTGGTGATAATACAAAATCATTCTGACCAATTATAGGTTCACTTGTGGCTCAGCTTGCCCATGAACGTACAGTCAGATCTCTAGGTGCTTCTTCTTCCCTCATCATGTACAGTTAAATAAAACTGAGTGAGTCATCTCTTGACAATCCTACCAAGTGAGACAAGTTGAGTAAGTATTCACGTGATGTACGAGTCTCAGAGTATATTGTGACTCTCCAGTTCCTACATGTTGTAGGAACTGGAGTGTCAGGTGTCAACCTGCAAGGATATTCTGTTGTACCTAATATAACAAGCTTGTGCCTGTCCAGAGTTCTGTATCAGTGTGATAAGAGAGTTATTCAATACAAATAAATTATCTGTTTATAGGGAAGAAACTCTTTGTACTATCATCCAGATTTTCCCAAGGAACTTGAAAGTTATCAGAATGAGACTCGCCTTTCCAAGTAATAGAAAAAGGATTCAGTGAAAATGAAAGATTACTTAATGTTTTTAAAGAGTAAGTAAAGCCCAGCAATGATCTTTACTGGGCCATAGGAAATAATGAATATAGAAGTCAGGGCTGCAAGATCATTCAGCAGTGATTGTTCCTGCCAAAAACTGAGCCATGTTCATGGATAAATGTAAAAATAAAATGCTTAGGACCCAAATCTCCCTCCATCCCTCCCTCATACACAAACACTCATAGTTGCTCCTACTAATATCTAAACCTAGCACAAATTAAATTAATGCAGTCTATCTGACATATCCTATGGATTGTCTGTTTGAGACAGAGCTAGATGAAGTATAAGGCAGCTTCCTAGGCTCCTATTCTAGAAAAATAGGAAGGAGACTTGGAATTTTTTTTCTACACCCCATCAAAGTGGTTCTTAACCCTTTCTTACCAGGGACCCTCTTTAAATATCTTTTGTTGCTGCGGACCCCCAAGACTTAAGATTTAAAACCCTAATAATAATAACAACAACAACAACAACAAAAACAAAAACAACAACAACTAGCTGGACCCGGCGTACCACCACCACCACCACAACAACAAAACAATAACTAGCTGGACCTGGCGTACCATACGCCATTAAAAATCTTCCCCCAAAATGCCCAGGAGACCTCATGACAACCCTTTGAAGTAGGCTGGTGGGTTTAACTTACTCACCCGCTGTTCATTCTTCCCCCTGCCACCCCCCACTGCTTGTTCTGCTCCTTGCCACCCCCACTGCTTGTTCTGCCCCCTGCTGCCTCCACCGCTTGTTCTGCCCCCACCACCACTTGTTCTGCCCCCACTGCGTGTTCTGCCCCTCCCCCACCCCCTGCACTCCAGAACACACATGCACACACCACATCCACTCCCATGTTACTCACTGTCCCTCTCCAGCGGCCATGTTTGAGATCTACATGGTCCCGCCGCCAGTGTGCTGATTGGCTGCCCAAAAGACCTGTGATTGGCTGGTCAGTTCCCTAAGCAGCCAATCAGCACACTGGAAATGGCAACATACCCAAGAGAATTATATATATATATAAATAGATGATGATGATGATGATGATGATGATGATACAGTACTTGATAATAATAACAATATACTGTAATTACACCATCCATAAAACCTTCCTGCAGAGGCACTTGGGGGGAAGGGGAAACTTTTCTTCTGCTTTTTCCTGCAAATTTGTGGCTGGAGTGGACTGAATGGCCTTTGCCTTGGCTCCTGTCACGTGGCCACTCCACTGCAGGAAGGAGGTGGGCCAAGCAGCCTTCAAGCCTTTGCAGACCCACTGTGAGGACACTGCAGCCCCCCTGGCAGTCCCCAGGCCACAGGTTAAGAACCACTGCCCTATCAGATACCTATGTTTTCAGGGTTAGAGACTGAATGATAAACACATTTAAAAGTATGGAATTAATTTTGGCTTATTTAAATTATTATACATTTTGGATATTTTAGAGTTTTCAATCCAAAAGGAATAGGCTGTAAGGTGAGGAGAGGTTATGACACAAACTGAACTGATATGTTTCCCATGGTTACTAGCATAACTAACCCTTTTCCAATTGGTATACAAAAATGTATACAGTTGGCCCTCAAGTTTCATATGGGGTAAGGGTGCAGGACCCCAACAAAATTGAAAATATTAAGTTGTGGTGCTTCTGGATGCCCTGCCCATGCTACAATGCATGCATACACGGAAAATGTCTGAGCATGTATGGTTTGCCAAGGAGTAGAAAGAACCAGGGACCTGTGTGCTCCTGACAAGAGAGTAGGCACACACAGTCAGCCACCAGAAAATCAGAGGTAAGAAATGAGACATATCACTGCACAAACAAAATTAAAATAACCAGAAGCTGCAGTAGCTCCACATAGACACGTAAGTAGCTGGCGGGTGCATGTGGGATAAAAATTATGCTACTTCATTGAGCTGTGATCAGCAAGACTCTTTTTACACTACAGGTACCAAAGACAATAACAGCATAAGTGCTGATATTTATTGGAATGCCCACATTATCCAAACAGCAGACACACATGTTACAAACTTCTTAAAGATTTTATTTGGGTGCCAACTATATTGCCTTTCAATATGATAGGATAAGCTGTAATTGTTCATACAACTCTAACTAATATTTATAAATATTAGTTCCTATTTTAAAATTATAGTTCTCTTTCCTGAAGAACAATTTCTTCAGAGTTCTTCATTTGTATTTATCCTTTCTTTCTGCTCGCGTGAGCATTATTTCCAAGCCTATGCAATATGATGTTTTCCAAGCATGTACCACATGAATTGTTCATATAAATGGAGCAAATTAAACTGTCTGCACATATATCCTGTCACATTTGTAGCCCTGATTTCTCTCCTTAACACGTGGCCAAGACACCGTATTATCTCCCTGCAGAGGGTGACCTCAGGATATTAGATTCTGCCACATAGCTCTCTTGTACTAAACTGAGGGGAAACGCTTAATCACCTCTGCCTTTTCAGAGAAAAACCAACTTTAAATTTGCCATGATGAAAAATCAATAAAACAGTAATTGCTTGGCTTATCATTGTGTGGAGGAACAAATTGGGAAGCGAAGCTTAGCATCCACACAGATTTCAGTGAAACACGTGGAGTTTCAGGATCACTAAGCTAGAAAAGGGAAAGGTCTCAGAGCGATAATTAAATCTACTCATGCTGATTTTCTGCCAAATTTATTTCCCCAATGTATATAAAATGTTTCACTGCTTACTAGTTAGGCATAACTAATCAATTCAACACTGGGCCAACACACATGAAAAACTGAAATGCAAATTCAGGAATTAAAGGCATCAGGATAACATTCCTTTAAGCATTAGTCAATTTTATTTTATAAATTCAAAGAAACTAGTCTGTTTAGTTCTATTCCTTTGATATTTAAGATTACATTTACAAATGTCTTTTCCCTCTAAATCTTTTTCACACTAATTCATTTCAGGTACCAAAATAGTGCTATCACTGTCAGATATTTTAATCATCTTCCACTTCACATTTTCTAAACTGTATGTTTTCATCACTAGCTCCATTTTACGAAATCAAAAAATTGTTTAACGGTATTATGAATTATACATTAGAACTACTTAAGTATTACTTAGCAATAATTCCAAATGTTTGATTTTAATATAGAAAGGGTCATGTTTTTTCTCAGCAATATTTATGTTATTATACCATATCACAGTGCAATTGTGACTATATATTTCATCAAGCTTCACTAGTCAGGCCTAGAGTTTAAAGGCTGTCCACAGGTCTGCCAATAAAGCTGTAATAAATCGTGATGCCACCATAAATAAAATTCTAATTCTAATGACATTTTGGTTTAGTCCCAAATTAAAACACTTTTGCCATTGAAAACATTCTTGTAAAAGTGGTGTCCTTTTTAATAGGCCTAATTTCATTCAGCAAATTAGCATAGCTCCAGAATAGCTCTGTCAAATTTAAATTAGGAGGGGGGAATCTCTCATGCCTTCCTTTTTCTGCCGTAAAAATTATTTCTAAAAGAATCCTTCTACTGGCTATAGGGACTGTGGTAATTAAAACATTTAAAGTAGCACAAGCCCCCTAGTCTCTAATCTGTAGCTCAGGTCAGCTGTCTGTAGATTCTAATTTGTCCTCCATTTGTATTCATGACAGGAAAATACTGCATATGTAACAGCAAACCAGCAGGAGGGTGTAGTGGTGGGCTTGGAGGTCAAATAATTTGATTTCTGAGCAGATTACATGTAACATCCAACATCTAATCTCACACCTGATTTGGCAATAAAATTACAATAAAAGTAATGTTAAGACACCATTACTAAGGGTTAGATAAAAGAATAATCTTTCTTCTTGAGCTAGAAAACAATATGCTTATTTATACCATAGGTTTTGATTAGTACAGCAATGAAGCCAAAGCTTTTAGAGTCATTCATTTCCAGAACTCTGCTATCTACAGTCCTTCAACATATGGGGAAGAGGAATTCCATTATGTTTATTTTAAAATGCTCACTGCAACCACAGGATAAAAGCTGTGCATCCAACAACTTAGTCATTTTAGTTACAAATTATTATTTTCACGTGACTAGTAGTTTTTGTTGGATGCAATAATTATAAAATATACAGAGAGAAAGCGAGAAAGAAAGAGAGAGAGAATAAAATATTACAAATTAAAAAAACTATATATAGAATGAAAAATACAAAACTACTTGTATAAATAGTTCTATAAGAAATTAACATTCACAAACCTCATAAAGGAACAGCCAACAAAATTTTATAGTATCTAATTCTTCTTTCTTCTACATTGATTCTTACAGGCGGATGTTTATGAATCACTGCAAAAATATCTTTTCAATTCAATTTGGATTTCAATTCAAATTATTCTTCAAGCAAATCATGCCAAAAGAATTCTTGCTATTGATGTCTTGTTGAACATAATGGGAAGAATTTGTTACAAAAATGAGTCTGAATTTACCCTATGAATATACATGAAAGCTACATTTCTTTGTTACCTTTCCTAATAGTGTGTTATGTGGGAAGTTCCTCAGAACAAAGAGGATAGACCTCTATAGGGAGAAGGACCATAGCTCAGTAGTATAACACATACTATGCACGCAGAAGGGCCCAGGTTCTTTTTCCGGTATATCCAAACAGGACTGGAAAAAACTTTTCTGAAATCCTTGCAAAACCACTGCCAGTAACTGTTAAGAATACTGAGCTAGATGGACAATGGCCTGGCTAGGTATAAAGCAACTTCCTATATTCCAGGGGATCGTCTCTTTTAAGTATGTTGCTCTTTAAAGCATTATTGATATTGATGATGTTATCTATACCTAGAAAGTCTGTGAAATTTTACTTGAAAATTTACCAGCTACGTTTCTTTTAATCCAGGTAGGGCACCAGGGATTTCAACACCAGTGGAGAAGACTGAACACTTCTGATGCCAACTTTCCTGAAAATATCCAGTATTTTCTTACTCTCGCTGCCTTCACCTTAAAGGCTGCTGAATCCTGACATGCACACAAGTTTCTCTCTCCTTGCCCTTAATACCAGTTAACTTCCCACTGCTACACCTTTCAGAGACTACATCTCAAAACTGGTATATTTTTTTTATTCCCATGATGCTAGTTTCTGTATACTCTGCTAATTTCTCCCTCTTGTTGGCTTAGAAGGTTATATGCTTGGTTGACTGGCATGGAAACAGAACCTCTCCACAATGTATCAGTCCCAACAGTAACTTCCAACCAACCATTCTTCTGGAGGCTAGAACTGGTACCAAAAAGAGGTATTATGTTGAGGGAGGGACCACTTTTGTTTTATGTTTTAGGTTACAGAGGAAATTTGCCTGGACACTAAAGGAAGCCCACAAGATTCCAAAGGGTTGGTGCCTTCACCAAGCTTCTAGGACATATGAGGGCACCTAGGGATTTCTGGTGTGCATCAACTGTGCCTCTACCAGAAATTAGTGTGCCATAGGGTTCTGTCCTGGGCCCAGTGCTATTCAACATCTTTATCAATGACTTGAATGACAGAATTAGGGGCATACTTATCAAATTTGCAGATGACACCAAATTAGGAGGAGTAGCTAATACTCTAGAGGACAGGATCAAAATTCAAAATGACCCGAATAGACTAGAAAGCTGAGCCAAAGCTAACAAATTGAAATTCAATACGGAGAAATGTAACGTACTGCACTTAGGGCAGAAAAACGAAAAGCATACATATAGGATGGGGGAGACCTGGCTGAACGAGACTAAGTGCGAAAGGGATCTAGGAGTCCTAGTAGACCACAAGTTGAACATGAGTCAATAGTGTGATACGGCAGCTAAAAAGGCCAATGCGATTTTGAGCTGCATCAATAGAAGCATAGTGTCTAGATCAAGGAAAGTAATAGTGCCACTCGATTTTGCCTTGGTCAGGCCTCACCTAGAATACTGTATCCAGTTCTGGGCACCACAATTCAAAAGGGTTATTGACAAATTGGAGCGTGTCCAGAGGAGGGTGACGAAAATCGTGAAAGGTCTGGAAACCATGCCTTATGAGGAAAGACTTAGGGAGCTGGGTATGTTTAGCTTGGAAAAAAGACGGTTAAGGGGCGATATGATAGCCCTGTTTAAGTATTTAAAGGGGTGTCACGTTGAGGATGGAGCAAGCTTGTTTTCTGCTGCTCCAGAGACTAGAACATGGAAAATGGATGCAAACTCCAGGAACAGAGATTCCACCTCAACATTAGGAGGAACTTTCTGACAGTAAGAGCTGATCAGCAGTGGAACACACTCTCTCAGAGCATGGTAGGGTCTCCTTACTTGGAGGTCTTTAAACAGAGGATGGATGGCCATCAGTCAGGGATGCTTTGATCGTGATTTCCTGCATGGCAGTGGGTTGGACTGGATGGCCCTTGTGGTCTTTTCCAACTCTACAATTCTATGATTCTATGACTTAATTCTAAATGAGAGTAGGAAATGAAGAAATCTTTCAGCAACTTATCTATCAATAAAAGATTTAAGACTGTATATCACACAAGACCTTTCTGGAAAAATAAAACTAAAACAGGAACTTTTAGAAATTTTCCCTAGAATATAGTACATCTTAATGCTGGGAAGACATTTTAGAAAACTAGATAACACAGCACCTCTAATGATCTTCAGGATAAGAATATATGATACATGGGGATCTAAAACAGTCTCTTTTAAAGATCAAAAGCATCCATAAGAGCAGCAATGATGGAGGAAGTATTTTCTCCTGACCACTGGCATCATTTTCTCTACTTCCAAAATTGTCAATAGCATTTGGGGTGGAGATAGGGGCAGGAGAGGAACAATAGGGTACTCCTATTATTTCCTCAGTGGACTAGTAACAACACACGCACATCAACATTTGTGTCTGTTTATAGTATGAGTACGAATGAAGTAGACATGGAGAAAGTACTTTAGCAGTTCTTTCTCAAGTCAATTCCTACTCCACAAGCTGATCTTATCACAACTCTCCCAGGTCACAAGCAGTTTTTCCCTATAATCAAATGATTTGGAGAGCCATTGTACTGTCTATTCTCCTTTACAGGTCTGAAACATGGGTCACCTATTGCCAAAACTTACGACTCCTCGAACGCTTTCATCAGCACTGTATATGTACAATCCTAAATATACACTGGACTGACTATGTGACAAATGTTGCTGTCCTTGAGCAAGCAGGATCACCAGCATTGAGAGCATGATATTGAGAACACAGTTGCGCTGGGCAGGACATGTTTCTAGGATGGAGGACCATCGCCTCCCAAAAATAGTACTCTACTGTGAACTCTCCACGGGTCAGTGTAAGAGGGGCGCTCCAAAAAAGCGATACAAGGACTCCCTGAAACAACATCTCAGGCTCGGCCAAATTGATCACCAACAATGGTCCGCCCTGGCCTCACATCGGGAGGCATGGAAACACACTATCCATAATGCTGCAGCCTTATTTGAGAACTCATGCCGAACAAATCTTGAAGAGAAACAACAACGCAGAAAGAATCACAACCCGGAAACATCACCCAAGGAGACCTTCTGCTGTGCTTTCTGCAGCCAGACTTGTTTATCTTGGATGGTGTTTTCAGTCATCAGCACTCTTGCAGAAAGCATAGGATGAGTCCTTCCTGAATCTTCGTTTGCGAAGAAAAGCCAGAGAGAGAGAGAGAGAGAGAGAGAGAGAGAGAGAGAGAGAGGGAGAGGGAGAGGGAGAGGAATGAGTTTGGGGCTGTCCTCTATTTCTAACGATAACAGCTTCATAAAGATTCCACATAGGAAAACAGACCACTTTTGCATTATGCAAGTTGCTCTGAGATCTTAATGCACTCCTGATACAACTTACATGAAAGCACCCAGACTTGAAAGTGCTTAATCACCAGCTGAGTACTATTGAGATGGCAGACTAAGTTAGAGGAACCTACATTCCACTTTGAAGTCAGAACATTGGTAAAGCACAGTTGAGTTATCAACTTTTACTTTCACACAATGCCCTTTCAAATGCCTTCCAATTTAGCTTCAAGTCAAAGTAAAAACTACAAAAAGCCCTACCCAGTTGCCTTAAAAGCATGACAGAGTATCATGCCCAGGATAACAGAGGAACTCTTGTTCTTACTTATTACCTGCTTCAAGAATAGAAACACTGGCCTAGAGGTGGCACTACCTTTAGTGGCTTTATCTTTTGTTGCACTGGACACTTCTAAATGTGAGAAGCATATATGCCTATTAGAATACATGCACATGGTGTATCTGGATAACATAATTAGAACATTAACATAAAAGAAAAGCTTTTCTTCAGATGTAATGAGTGCCCAGTGTGCTTTGAAGTTAAAGGAAAAAAAGCTTCAACTATTTTTGAACAGATCATTAAACTGAAAAGTTTATGAAATTTGAACATCTACAATCACCTCTGTTTAAGATTGTAAAAATAAAATAATTAAGAATTTAATGCTAATTATCTTCTATATTATCATTTTACAATACACATTAATAAAGTTCAGTATATTGTGTCAACTGCCTGTGCATTTAGACATTCAGTTAGAGAAACTCTACCTCATCCAAAGTACACATCAAAAGCTGTTATGTAGAAAACAGGAGGCCTTGGAGGTAAGAGAATAAGATTCATAGGATGACCACTGGCACAAAAGGAATCCATGCTCACAAATTTCTGCTACTATAAATTACATACTTTAATGCCTGAAAACAGTTAAGATATTTTCAAGCAATCCAGAAAACTGAAATCTGGTATACAAACTGCAGAAGACACTCTCGTGACAAGAATGTCACACAGAAGACAAAGTAAAATGAGAGGGGCAATTTAAGATATCGAGTAAATATTTGAGTAAAAGGTAGACAAATATTTTGGTTTTAGACTTTTCTAATGATGATTGGGTTTTCAACCAAATTTTACAATATTAGCTCATCAGGAATACTTTAATAGTTTTAATATGACTAAGTAGGTGAATAACATTAATTAACCTTTAAAATTTTAATTCACTTAGATAACATAGGAAGGGTCTATGGATTACCTTCTTGCTTTTTCTTCTTTGCTTCTTCTTCACTTTTCTCTTTAGCTTTTAATGCTTCATCAGCTTTAGCTAAAAATAAATAAAGTGATGATTAGTTCATGCTTAACATTTTTGGCAAAACAAGGTTTTCTAGAAGATTGTGCATAATACAATATAGTCAGATTCAACTGACAGCAATATTTCAGCAACTTTAAAACAAATGTATTATTTCAGAATGTGTAATTAGTGACAGGTGGAACTTAAAAACAAACATGTGCAAGTTATGATTAAGGCTGGAAGCAACAATCTGTTTTGCAGATAACCTGTGAAATTTTAAGGCTATTTTTGGAAAGGATGTATTAAAAAGTATAAACTTCTATTTTCCACAACTTCCAGGGAATATTTTAAATCTTCTAGAAAAAAGCCCCGCCTTTGTCAAGCAACACAATACAATTCTGGACTGATTTCTTCACGGGGAGAGGGTGTTTCTTCCTCTCAGAATGGACTGCAAGAGCAGTAGTCATTCCGTCTATAAACATGAAAGCAAAATGAAAGATAAAAACAACTTAAATCTGCAGAAAACAAAAGCAACTGAGGGGTTGTCTAGATGGTGAAAATACTCATCATAGAATGAAGAATACCTTTTGTCTCAATGAGATCCCACAATGATTTGCCTTATTCAGAAGGAGGGGGGGCAACATCTCCAAAAACTGTGGTGGTTGGGAAAACCATTGTGGCTTTTCCTGATTTTTTTAAAATAAGGCATGGAAATGCGCATTACTGCTCACTTGGAAAACTGATTCTCATTGCAATGCATTCTCACCAAGGGCAGAAGTTAAAAGCTGATGTGCGGGAGGTGGGCTTGCCAGCCATGAAGTGGCCAGAAGTGCCATTTTGGAGTTTCATGTTGCAGATTGTGCACTTTTTTTGCTGCACTGAGGTGAACAAACAGCTTTTTAAAGTGGAAGGTCGGACTTATGCACCTTTGATTTGCAGTTAAAAAAAGATTGTGCAGCAGCAACAACTTGTTGAGAACAATAACATGAGTAGTTCACTGTTGGCCACCATGTTGATTCACAGGCATAGCTGAGTGTGAACTTCAAACAAGCTATTTTGCTGTGGAGACAATTGAATACTGCTGCAATTTTGCATTAATGCAATCCACATCATATCTTCTTGTCTAGATAATCCCTGAGAAATGTGGAAATCTCCATATGACTGGAGAGCAAGCTGGAGCAGATGAAAAACCTCTGTCTTCTTGTCTCAATTGCCAGCTTGACGCAGATATTCTAGCAAGTTGTTCCAATCCATGCTTTAAGTGTATCATGACTGAGGGCTGGGACTGTTGTATTACATATCGTGTAAGTTGCTCTTTTTGGCTAACAAGTAGGTTATACATGTTTTATGGTAGGGTTCTGCCCTGGCAGAAAGGTAAGATATACAATTAATTAATTAATTAATTAATTAAAAATAAATACTTAAAAACGCAATGCATAGCTAAAACTATGGAATTTGCTTCCACAAGGTGTAATAGCAGCCACCAACTTGGATGGTTTTAAAAGGAATTGTACAAAAATGGATATCGTGGGTTCCAAGGTGAGCTCCCCATCCCAGCATGGAGGCATCTGCCAGCAATGAGACCTCTGGTTGCGGAGGCTCGAATGGCAGGCCCGACAACACATTGCTCGGTACCAACCACCAGTCAAGGGAGCAACTCAAGGATCGTGGCATTGTTAAGAGCTTCTTGGGAAAATCTTGCAGAGGATTGAACACATTCAGGAACCAGGATTGAAGTGGTCAGAATTGAAGTTTGGCCAGATGAGTGACTGACGTGGTAGCCACCATGTGACCCAGTAGAACTTGTACCGCCTGGGCAGAAAGCCTCCGGGATCGACGGCAGCCATGGATGAGGAATCGAAGAGTTTCGAATTGATCCCGAGGGAGGTACGGACTCACAGTTACTGAATCCAGTCGGATTCCTATGAACTGGATGGATTGTGAAGGGATGAGATGGGACTTCTCTGTGTTGACAACAAGTCCCATGGTGCTCAGCACATCTAGGGTGAAAGTAATGTCCATCTCGAGTTGGTGCTTGGATTCTGAGACCATTAGCCAGTTGTCGATGTAAGGGAAGACTACCGCTCCCTGTTGTCGAAGAAAGACGGCCACTGCAGCCATGCACTTTGTAAACACCCTTGGTGCCATGAAAAAGCCGAAGGAAAGGACACAGAACTGAAAGGCATCGCCCTTGATCTGGAATGCCAAGAACCGTCTGTGGACAGGATGTATCCCAATGTGAAAGTAGGCATCCTTGAGGTCTATGGATGCAAACCAATCCCCTTGTTGAAGGAGGAGCAGTATAGTAGCTAGAGTGACCATCCTGAACTTCCTCAGGGCAATGTACCCGTTCACTCTTCTGAGGTCAAGGATTGGATGCAGGCCACCGTCTTTCTTCATGACAAGGAAGTACCTCGAGAAGAAGCAGAGGTGTCGGAGGTTGGGATCAACGGGTTCGATGGCCCCTTTCTGAAGCAGCATCTGCACCTTGGTTGGATCTGACCTGTCGGAGGCAGAACGTCGAATTCAATCCAGTAGCTTTGTTGTACGATCTGTATACCCAGCAGTCCGATGTTATTGAGGACCAGGCGTTCTGGAACGATGACAGTCGGTCTCCGAACAGGGGGGTCTAGGAGAAAAGAGATAGTCACAGTGAGGTTAAAGTGGATCAGAACCTCCTTCTGCTGTGGTCCTTTGCCTTTTGTCTGGAGGGCAGCCTGTAACAGGAGGTTGAGCTCTGGCTCCTCATCAACGAAGCCAACAATGGAGGCTGTTGGAATCGGAAGCACCTAGATGACTGAGGCATGTTCCCCCGTCTAAACTAGAGGCTGTAAGAGGAGCTTTGCCAGCTCGTGTGGCTCCGTGCCTGGTAAGCAGAAGATGAGGATGATGGCATACCGTACTTGCACGTGGTGGTCCTCATCTTCTGCATGAATTCCAGCTTCTCATCAGTGGACTCATTGAAGAGGCCGGAGTTGTCAAATGGCATGTTTTCAATGGTCGCTGCCACTTGAGGAGCAAGTCCAGAAGAGCGGAGCCAAGCATGTCATCGTAGGGTGAGGAACCTGTGACAGTCTTGGCGGCACAGTCTGCGACATGCCTCGCCGAATTCATTTGCTGCCCGGCCAGCAGTTGAGCCTCAGCCTGGATCGCTTCGGCTAGCCTCCTCCTCTCATCATGCAAGTCTTGAATCGGGGCATCATTCTTTCCCACAAGACTTGCTGCTAAGCCCCCATACATGCGGAATAATTGGCGATTCGGAAGCTGAGCCCAGCAGCTGAGTACATCTTTTTACCAATTATATCCAGCTTTCTGCCTTCTGGGTCTGATGGCGTTGTCGGAGCCCTTCGTTGTCTTTTCGCCTGCAATGCCTCGACCACCATGGAGTTGGGATGTGGGTGCTCCTTTAGCCAGTCAATGTTGTCGCCTGCCACCTAGTATAGCCGATCGATTCTCTTTGAAGTTGACGGGATGGAAGATGGGTTCAACCCATGAACCCTGCATCAACTTCAAGAGGGAAGGCAGAACAGGGATGCTTGGTGCCAGAGGGGCCTTTGACTTTATGCGGTGGTAGATTGGATCCACCAGCTCCAACTCTTTCTCAATCACTTTTAAATCTAGTGCATGAGACATGCGCACAACCTGTTTGAAGAAGGACCGAATGTCATCAGTAGGAAAGGATGAGTCTTCATCAAGCAGGTCAGGCTGTGGTGATGGGACATAAGGAATGTACTCCTCGGAAGACTCAGAGGATATTGAAAAGTCTGAAGATGGAGAAGGACTTCGGTGGCTCCGGCGCAGCGAAATTGTGCGAGTCAGAGGTGTAGGAGGCAAGGGATGAAACAGAGATACTTGTATCTCAGCGTCCCTGCGCATCCGTACCGAGGGCCTGTGCTCCGGTTCGGGTGGTCTGTCCAGTCCATGAAAGGAGAGCCTAGGTGGTGTCCGTACCAGGGCACACAAGGTGGCAGGTTCGGTTGAAAGACGAAAGACTGGGTCAGGTAAGTGCTCCCTCCGTCCCGACATGGTGGAGATAGGGGCGTGGAAGACAGCCCTAGCCAAATCATAGGCCCTGTACGCTTGTGCATCTTCTTGGATCCTTGAGGTGGAGGGCCTAGGCTCATTGACCTCAATGATGGATTCAGTCTGCACGTCAACATCAGTGTCAGTGTGCTGAAGGAGCTCTGCCCTCAAGACAAGTAGGGCCAGAGAGTGGGCCTGAATCTGGGAGGTTGTCTCCAAACCCTCCGTCGATGTGTCACCCATATCAACCTCTATGATTTCCAGAGAGGGAGTTGGGCTGCCCATTCGGGAACAGGGACGTTGGACTTCTGAATTCAAGGTTCTTCTCAAGTTGGAACAGGATCATGCACTGTCGTAATGCTAGCAGTAGGTGGGTGTGAAGTCACCTCTGTGGAGGACTTGGCCAAGTCCTTCGATGCTTCCTCGCTTTGAGAAGAGTGTTTGGTCTTCTTTTTCTTGGAGACCTTATCCTTAGAGGATGTGCATGATTCCCAGTCCCAACCAGGGTCTCTCGGTCCAAATCGGTCCCAAGGCACCACCTTCGAGGTAAAAGCAGTTGAATCCAACGAGGTTTGGTCCCAAGTCGAGGACGGTTTGGCTGCATGTTTATGAGATTGCCGTACTGCTTCGGGGTCAGAAGCCACAGACCGACGGCAGGAAGGACTCCTTGACCGATGACACTTCTGAGGGGATCGAGGTGAAACTGATCGTCCCCTCTTCTGAGGCGAGGCCAGCTGTTTGGTCGCCGAAGTGGAGGATGGTATAAGGGCCTTTTCATATAGGAAGGACTTCAGACGCGAAGACCGGTGCTTGCGAGACTGACATGTAAAGGCTCTACAGTGGATGCAAGCATCGACGTTATGCGACTCACCCAAGCAAATAAGGCATTTGGAGTGGCTGTCCGAACTTGGCAGCTTTGCCTGGCAAATGGAGCACTTTTTGAAGGCAGCCCTTGAAGCCATTTTGAGTGGGGCACAGGGTATTATAAGACAGTCTGGGTCTAGCCAAGAGAGCCGAGATCAAAGCCAAGTCTGAGGGATCAAGAAATAACGTCATCAGCAAACCATGTCAAGTCGAATATCAGAGAGCGCAGACAAGTCCGAGAGGATGAGCAAAATCATAGTCAAGAAATCCAGTCCGAAAGCAAAAATCAACAATAGGATCAGCGACAGAAGGTTCCTTTGAGCTGCTAACACGGTGGAAAAAAAGGAACTGAGGGGAATTAGGCGAGAGAGCCTTTTAAAGGGACCGTTAGGAGAGGCGGAGTTACCGCCAAAATGTTGCAAATTACATTCTGCCTAGCGATACCAGAAGGTTCTGAATGCTCTGCACAGGTGCAGGAATAACCCAGCTGTGTGATTCACAGAGACCACAAAGAAGATCCATTAGCTTGTACAGCCCAGTTTAGGTGCTTCAGTTCATCCTCCAGATAGTGGGGTTCGCAGATCCTTTTTGCACGATCTACCAATGTTTTTATTGTGCTTCTTTTTTGTCCTGGGTGATGATTGGACTTCTTGTGTAGGTATCTGTCTCTGGGGGTGGTGGTTCTGTATACCTTATGGCCCAAAGTTGGTTTGGTTTGTGGATGGCTATTTTTACCATACATAGGTTTTCTGTGTATGTTTCTGTGTACATGGTATGCTTACAATAATATTTTGTTGTGCAAATCCTAATGCAATGTGAACAATGGTAGGATTGGTGCAGAATTTGTAGTCAATATGCTGGACACAGGGGAGTCTGCATCCTTATTTATTTATTTATTTTTAGAAAAAACTACTTCCTGTTTCCTCCTGCAGAGACACAGTATCACTTCATGACTCACCCCACACTCCACAGACAAAATCTTCAGTGCAGATCACAGTAACAGTATTTAATTCATGTTATGACAGTATCTTCTAAAAAGAATTTTCTTTTCTTTAGAAACATCTTCCCTTATTACTTAATTATCTACAAGTTGCTCAACTGCAGGGGTTTTAAATACTTTACTACAGATGTTAAAAGAAAATTAAAAATATACAGCATAGTAACAAGGGACTATCAATATACTCTGTAAATTAATTAAATTTCTATTCTAGCACATCATTTATTCCAAAGCATTAATGTCTCCAAGGGGCCATTCTCTTTTATTGCCATCTCACTGCCTGATGAGTGAACTTAGAATAAGTCTCTAACAGCATTATAGTTGATGAAATATTAAGTTTTTAAAAGTATTGCCTTGTCAAAAGATAAAGAACCAAAATGTGGGTAGTTGACTTTATACCAACTCATACTATATAATAAATCAATTATACACTTAATAGAGCAACAGTTCATTCTTTTCTCTGCTAGTCTGCTGCATCAATACATTAGTTATATGAATATTCAATGTAGAACAAAGGATGTGATTGCCACATGACCACAACTTTAAAATCTGATGTCTTCTTGCAGTCAGCACCTACACCTTTTTAAAATATACAACTTAGATGCTGATGTTCTAAACTAACAGACACAATTACTGAGACATCTGCTTCCATTTGCAAGCTTTTAGATATACTACATTTAAAGTAATTAAATATTAAAACTTTTCTGCTAGCAATATTTTTACAAGAATCTATTAAATTAGATAATAAAAACAAAGCACTGGTAAGTGTAAAGACTTTTACTTCATTTACACTTTATTCTCCCTAGTAGCAGGGTAACTGTAATAGAAATTCCATTTAAATCCAATTTTGGTTATATGTATAATTGTAGCTATACCCCTTGAGTCATGTAAAATGCTTCACTTGTGTCTCTTTAGAATTATTCTGCTCAGATTCACATTCCATCCTTACAAGCATCTTCAATATGTATTAGCAAAGCTCATTAGACTGAAATTTAATAATACAAACATTAGGTGGGTTTCAAGATCGCACATTATCAACACAAGATTGATGGCTTATATATAGCTCTCGGGCCAACCAGGAAAAATTTAGATTCAATAAACTACCAAGCTGAAATCTGATTATTTATTCCTCTATGCTTGTTAGTTCTTCATGACTGATTTGTTCTCTGCATAAGAACAGTTTATCACATTTTTCAAAAATGCTTAAATCATAACTAAAATAATATTATCTCATCATTAAGCATACATGTTCTAACTGTAACCTATCTTCTGCCAATCTTCTATACTTCTGTGTGTCAGCAGAAATTGTGTAGATATTTTAAAGGAATTGTTTGTTTTTTGTTCTTGGCTCATTAATTTGAGCACAGAAGCAAAAGCATAAGAGGCACAAATATCCTATATAACTTATGATTAAATACAGCCCTAAAACTGATGCAGGCCCAGAACTTAAGCTGAGCCTTCCCATCCTTCTTGAAAGCACATTCCACTTACATCATTTAGAAATATTTCCAAGTAAATATTCTAAGGATTACATGGACTCTTTTTAAAAAATCTAAGATAGCAGAAGAATAAACAACTTTGTTTCTTCTTTGGTTGATGTGGAAAAAGACTGAACATAATTATACAGTACATCCAAATCCAGTTATTTCTTTGCTCTGAATCAATGAAACAGTGATTTTAAGTTCCAAAGATCATGTGCCTCCTGACAACAATCATTTTTGCAAGACAGGGTTCAGAGTGCTAACTCAGGACATGTTTGCATTCCTGTTCCCTGCACTCTTTCCTTCAAAAGTTATCCAAATGGTCAGAGAACTCTCTCTTTTAAAATATTCTGAGATAGAGATACAAAGGACCAATTAAAAAAATAAATAAAAACAATCTTCATTTCCAGTCTTGAAATGAATACTTTTCAATACTAGAACAAAACGTTTCCTACTGTTGTGTAATCCAATTGCCTGGTAAATCTTTCCTGTCCCTGACTCCAAGTATGTGTGTAAGAAGAATATATACGATTAGTAGGCAGGTAAATAGACTGATAGAGTATATCTATTTAGAGTCTGAGTGTGCGTATATGGATGGAGAATGTGAATTCTTGCTGCCTCCTGTTTGTACCATATAGTTTTGATTGTGTGAGGATTTTTTTACCCCTGTCCTAACACTAGGAATCTAGCATAGACTTGATTAATTTCACAGCTGCCACACCCTCAGTTGACATTCTTAATACACTATCCACCACAACCTCATTGCCAGGTAGTCACCATCAGTTCAAGTGTGTATGTGATTTTACCCCAATGTGCATCACTTTACACTTATTTACAATCAATCACATTTCCCATATTAATGTCCATTCCTCCAGCCTGGAAATATACTTTTAGAACAATTGGCATCCTTTTTTATTTTTATTCTCTGACTAATTTGGTGTCATGCTCAAATGTGGCCATCTCACTGCTCATCCCTAACTTCAGCTCATGAATCAACAAATTTAAAGGCACCATTTCCAGTACAGATTACTGGGAAACCACACTTCTTGTACCCTCCTGTCAGGAAATGACATGGATGTGACCACAAGATGGAGCTGTAAGCTTAGTAATGAAAGTAGTTAAGCTCCAGTGGCAGGTGTGTGTGTGAGTTAGCACTTGAGAGTATGCACATCTGAGATGCCTGATGTAACAGACACTGTTTAACTGCCTATAAAAAGGAGATGGGACTTATCTCCACTGTGGGTTTGTTGTGGATGGTGGTTGGTGAAGCAGTTTGTTGGTTTGAGAGATTTATGAGTATTAAGAGATGGCTGTCCTGTACTCTGTATATATATATTGTAAATATACTGCGAACAAAGATTAAAGCCCTCAAGTTGAGTGAAGGCTGGCCTTGTTGTCTTTATTTGGCAAGCCAGAGCTCAAGGCAGTGTGCTGGGGTGAAGGAATTTTTCCTTCTCAGCCTGAAGTCTTATGCAGAAGTCTCTCCAGAAACCTTCTCCTTGTCGACGTGGAACAACTCTGCAAGTGGTTGTGGTGGACACAGCGCGTCTTTCTACGCCCCAACACTTTCATCATATGAATTGCCCATTTATCCCAGCTCCCTGCTTCGTATTATTTAATAATAATCCATAAGGTTAACCCATGACTTTCAAGAACCCTTGGTGAGGTTTTTTTTTTTTTTTTTTTGGACAAAATGTATTTTTCTAAGTTATACAATGTCTACTAGACCAGCCCCATCAACATACCCTTTTACATTTTCCTAGAATCCAAAATCATAGGTTGTTTTTTATAAGATTTTCAATCTGTCAAAAGTAATCTTCCTGGGACTGCATGTGATAGGCCAACGGCAGTGCAAAGACACACAAACGAGGTGAAAACCACAGATACACCTCATTCACACATCTATACAAGCACACATCTATCCATCAATACATTTAGAAACACACGAAAACTGTTCATCTAAAGACTGCTTACCTGTAACTGTGGTTCTTTGAGTCATAATATTGATTCACATGGGTCTGTGCCTATGCAGAGACTGGCTCAAAGCATTCTAGAATTCAAAGATTCTTCTGACAACCTTCCCATTCTCCTTTATATGTATGGTTCTGTTAGCAGCTCGTCAATCCAAATAATTGTCTGCCAAACTGGTAGGCAAAAGAAGCACCCACCAATGTGTTATTGAGAAGAGGAAAGATGGATTGTGTGAATACACAGATGATCCCACAAAGAACCATAGTTACCAGTAAGCTATCTGTCATTCTTTATTGTTGTCTCTAGCAAGTGTACCAGAAAAGTCAGGCGAGAAGGCACATTGTGACTACACTGAGGACAGCATAACTTGCCCAAAGCCTGCATCACTTCTATCACAAAAAAATATGCAGTGACACTGAATAAAAGTTGATGGTTCGGACCAAGTTACCACTTGGCAAATTTATGGTAGTCATTACCCTTCAGGAAGTTAGCTGAGGTTGTTTTGGTCCCCCTAGAATTACTATGGCCATGCACAAGGAAAGGGAATTTAGCTAGCTGAGAGGTCCATAAGACCCACTTTGTGGACATTTGGGTAGACACAGGCAGTCCATATTTTGATTCAGAACAGCACCAAATAAATGATGTGTGGCTTGAAACAAGAGTGGTGCTGACAGTATAGAAGGTCTGTATACTGAAAACAACAAGGGAATGCAGTGAATATTCTACAGATTTTGATGGATTAGGATAAAACTTTGCGAGGATGATATCTTCAACCAAATGGAACACAGACACAATCTTTGCAAGAAATGGGATGTCTGGCTGAAGAACCACTTTGTCCCTATACTAATTTACATTAGAGTACTCCACCGTAAGAATGCTGGCCCCTAGTGACAGCTATGAGGAAGGCCAATTTAATGGAGAAATGTTCCATCAACACCATAGTGGAGTGACATAAAGAAGATTCAGTTAGCTGGAAGTATACCATAGAAAGACTCCATGATGGCACAGGATAAGGTTTGTGTGGTTAGATTCTAAGGACTATAGAGAAAATGTACCGGTTAACACGGAGGCAGATGAATCTCTCTCTCTCTCTGGCTTCTCTTCGCAAACGAAGATTCAGGAACTCATTCCGTGCTTTCTGCAAGCGTGCTGATGACTAAAAAGGCCTATCCGAGATAGACAAGTCCGGTTGAAGAAAGCACAGCAGAAGGTTTCCTTGGGTAATGTTTCTGGGTTGTGATTTTTTCTGCGTTGTCATTTCTCCTCAAGACTTGTTCGGCGTGAATTCTCAAATAAGGCTGCAGCATTGTGGATAGTGTGTCTCCATGCCTCCCGATGTGAGGCCAGGACAGACCATTGTTGGTGATCAATTTGGCCGAGCCTGAGATGTTGTTTCAGGGAGTCCTTGTATTGCTTTTTTGGAGCGCCCCTCTTACGCTGACCTGTGGTGAGTTCACCATAGAATACTATTTTGGAGAGGCGATGGTCCTCCATCCTAGAAACATGCCCTGCCCAGCGCAGCTGTGTTCTCAATATCATGGCCTCAATGCTGGTGATACCTACTTGCTCAAGGACAGCAACATTTGTCACATAGTCAGTCCAGTGTATATTTAGGATTGTGTGTAAACAGCACTGATGGAAGCGTTCAAGGAGTCGTAAGTGGTGGCAATAGGTGACCCATGTTTCAGACGCATAAAGGAGAATAGACAGTATAATGGCTCTATACACACTGATTTTTGTGTTTCACCTCAAGTGTTTATTACTCCAGACGCTTTTGTAAAGTCTTCCAAATGCGCTATGTGCCTTTGCTAATCTGTGATCGATCTCTTTGTCAATCTTAGCATCTGAGGAGATGATGCTTCCCAGGTAGGTGAACTGCTGAACGGACTTAAGCACAGAGTTGCTGACGGCAATGTGGGGATGGTGGTGTTCGTCCTGTGGTGCAGGCTCGTAAAGAACTTCTGTTTTCTTCAGGTTGACTTCCAGCCCAAACAGCTCTGCAGCTGTTGCAAAGCAGGATGTTAGGCGCTGCAGAACTGCTTCTGTGTGGGTAACAAGGGCAGCATCATCAGCGAAGGGCAGCTCACGGACTAGATAGTTTAGAGCCTTAGTGCGAGCCCTCAGATGGCTTAAGTTAAACAAGCTACCATCAGTATGGTAACGTATATAGATGCCGTCGTCTTCTTCGAGCTCTGCCGTAGCCCTTTGGAGCATCATGCTGAAGAAGATTGTAAATAAAGTTGGCGCAAGAACACAACCTTGATTCACTCCATTAGTTATTAGAAAGGGCTCTGAAAGAGCTTTGCCATATCTGACTTGACCGCACTGGCCCTCGTGTAGCAAGATAATCATTTTAAGGAATTTGGGGAGACATCCTAGTCTTTCCAGGATCTGCCACAGACCTTTCCTAGTCACGGTGTCAAAGGCTTTGGTGAGGTCAACAAATGTTACATAGAGACCCTTGTTCTGCTCTCTACATTTCTCTTGCAGTTGTCTAAGGGCAAATACCATATCTGTAGTATGCCTATTGGCTCTGAAGCCACATTGGCTTTCAGGAAGAAGTTCTTTTGCAATGGCAGGAACTAATCTGTTCAGGAGTATCCTTGCAAGGATTTTTCCAGCAATAGAGAGCAGTGTTATGCCTCGATAGTTTGAGCAATCGGATTTTGCTCCTTTTTTCTTATACAGGGTGATGATGACTGCATCTCGGAGATCTGATGGCAGTTCCCCCTTTTCCAAGCAATTCACAAGGAGTCTGTGGAATTTATCATGGAGTACATGACCTCCGTGTTTCCAAACTTCAGGTGGGATTCCATCAATCCCAGCTGCCTTGCCGTTTTTCAACTGCTGTATGGCCTTAAGGGTCTCTTCCAAAGTGGGAGCTATGTCCAATTCATTTTTCATCGGTTTTTGTATCATATGTTGGATAGCTGAGGCTGGGAGTACGCGGTTGGCACTAAAGAGACTTTGAAAGTGTTCAGCCCATCAATTCAGGATGGAGGCTTTATCAGTAATTAATGTTTGACCATCTGTACTGTATAAGGAGCTTTGGACATGATAAGGAGGTCCAAACACTGCCTTAAGAGCTTCATAAAATCCTCTAGAATCCCCCACATCTGCACAGCATTGTGTCTTTTCTGCTATACTGATCCACCACTTGTTCTGCATGTCTAGGAGTTTTTGCTGAAGTTTACTACATGTGAGACGGAAAGCTGCTTTTCTTATATGGCAAGTTGGCTGGGCGAGGTATGCCTGGTGAACAGTTCATAGAATCATAGAATTGCAGATTTGGAAGAGACCACGAGGGCCATCCAGTCCAACCCCCTGCCATGCAGGAAATCATGATCAAAGCATCCCCCGACAGATGGCCATCCAGTCTCTGTTTAAAGACCTCCAAGGAAGGAGACCGCACCACGCTCTGAGGGAGTGCGTTCCACTGCCGAACAGCTCTTACTGTCAAAAAGTTCCTCCTAATGTTGAGGTGGAATCTCTGTTCCTGGAGCTTGCATCCATTGCTCCGTGTTCCAGTCTCTGGAGCAGCAGAAAACAAGCTTGCTCCATCCTCAACGTGACACCCCTTCAAATACTTAAACAGTGCTATCATATTGCCTCTTAACCGTCTTTTTTCCAGGCTAAACATACCCAGTTCCCTAAGTCTCTCCTCATAAGGCATGGTTTCCAGACCTTTCACCATTTTTGTCGCCCTCCGCTGGACACGCTCCAATTTGTCAATATCCTTTTTGAATTGTGGTGCCCAGAACTGGCACAGTATTCTAGAAGAGGTCTGACCAAGGAGGAATAGAGCGGCACTATTACTTCCCTTGATCTGGACACTATACTTCTATTGATGCAGCCCAAAATCGCCTTGGCCTTTTTAGCTGCCACATCACACTGTTGACTCATGTTCAACTTGTGGTCTACTAGGACTCCTAGATCCCTTTCGCACGTAGTCTCATTCAGTCAGGTCCCCCCCATCCTATATCTATGCATTTCATTTTTTCGCCCTAAGTGCAGGACCTTACATTTCTCCGTATTGAATTTCATTTTGTTAGCTTTGGCCCAGCTCTCCAGTTTATCCAGATCATCTTGAATTTTGATCCTGTCCTCTAGGGTATTAGCTACTCCTCCTAATTTGGTGTCATCTGCAAATTTGGTAAGTATGCCCCTAATTCCCTCATTGATAAAGATGTTGAATAGCACTGGGCCCAGGACAGAACCCTGTGGCACCCCACTGTTCACATCTTTCCAGGATGAAGAGGAGCCATTGCTGAGCACTCTTTGGGTTCGGCCGGTCAACCAATTACAAATCCATTTAACAGGTAACTTGTCTAGCCCACATTTTACAAGCTTGTTTCCAAGAATGCAATGGGGAACCTTGTTGAAGGCCTTACTGAAATCAAGGTATGCAATATCCACAGCATTCCCTTCATCTACCAAGCTGATCATTTTATCAAAAAAAGAGATCAGATTAGTCTGGCATGACTTGTTTCTCTGAAACCCATGTTGACTTTTTGTGATTATGGCATTGCCTTCTAAATGTTCACAGAATCTCTGTTTAATGATCTGCTCTAGAATCTTCCCTGGTATTGATGTCAGACTAACTGGACGATAATTGTTGGGATCCTCTTTTTTTCCCTTTTTGAAGATGGGAACAACGTTTGCCCTCCTCCAGTCTGCTGGGACTTCTCCTGTTCTCCAGGAGTTCTCAAAAGATTATTGCCAATGGCTCCGAGATTATATTTGCCAGCTCTTTTAATACTCTTGGATGTAGTTCATCTGGTCCTGGAGATTTAAATTCATTTAGATTAAGAAGGTATTCCTGTACTACCTCTTTGCTTATTCTGTGCTGGATTTCCCCTGTTGTGTCTTCTGTACCTTTATCCTCAGGTTGGTCCCCCTTTACCTTTTCTGAAAACACTGAGGCAAAGAAGGTGTTGAGTAATTCTGCCTTTTCTCTGTCCCCTGTTAGCATTTTGCCATCTTCTCCGTGTAGTGGCCCTACCATTTCCTTCTTCCTCCTTTTGCTGCGGACATACCAAAAAAACCCCTTTTTATGGTTCTTAACCTCTCTAGCAAGTCTGAACTCATTCTGTGCTTTAGCTTTTCTGACTTTACTCCTACATATGTTCGCTATCTGTTTGAATTCTTCTTTGGTGATTTCCCCCTTTTTCCATTTCTTATACATGTTCCGTTTAAAACTTAGCTCCACTGAAATTTCTTTAGTCATCCATCCTGTTTTCTTGAGACACCTCCCATTTTTCTTCCTCAATGGTACTGTTTGAAATTGTGCCTTCAGTATCTCCCTTTTGAGAAAGTCCCATCCATCTTGATGTCTCCTCTCTTTTAGTATTCCTGACCATGGGATCACCCCCAGTATTTCCCTGAGTTTATTGAAATCAGCTCTCCTAAAGTCAAGAATGCGTGTCTGACTATGCCTGGCTTCTCCTTTCCATTGTATAACAAACTCCAGGAGAACATGATCACTCTCACCTAAGGATCACCCCACTTGCACCCCATTAACCAGGTCATCCCTGTTGGTTAGGATCAGATCTAAAATAGCTGACCCCCTTGTTGCCTCTTCCACCTTTTGGACCATGAAATTGTCTTCCAGGCAAGTAAGGAATTTGCTAGACCTTGAAGTTTTGGTTGAGTTAGATTGCCAGCAAATATCAGGATAGTTGAAGTCACCCATCACTACTACATCCCTCCTTTCTGCGTGTGTGTTCATCTGTTCTAGAAAGGCACCATCCAATTCCTCCGTCTGACTTGGAGGTCTGTAGTAGAGTCCCACAATAACATCCCTGTTGTTTCCCTCCCCATTAATTTTTATCCAGATGCTCCCCACCTGGCTTCCAGTATTGATGTCATGGATCTCTTCACTGGTGTAAATATCCTTGACATATAATGCTGTTCCTCCTCCTTTCCTGTTTGGCCTGTTTCTCTTAAAAAGGTTATACCCCTCTATTCCTACATTCCAGTCATGAGACTCATCCCACCAGGTTTCAATAATGCCTATTATACCATATTTGTTTTGTAGTGCTAGGAGTTCAAGTTCATCTTGCTTATTGAATCTCTCTCTCTCTCTCTCTCTGGCTTCTCTTCACAAAGTTCTCTTCTTTGCCAACAGCTCCTGGATCTCTTGGTTGTTTTCATCAAACCAGTCTTGATTTTTCTTGTGGGAGAACCCGAGGGATTCTTCCGCAGACTGGAGGATACTGTTTTTGATATGTTGCCAAAGCACTGTAGGAGAAGGATCTATAGGATGGTCTTCAAGTTTTGTTTGCAGGTTTGCCTGGAAGTTGTCTCTCATGGTAGCTTGTTGAAGATTGTTGATTTGGAGTCTCTTCTTTAACATGCCATACCTCTTAGGTTTGAACTTAAGATGAAGATTTAGTTTACAATGAATACACTGACATTAAATATGCATTACTTGGCACCACTGCCTTAGATGCAATGTGAGCAATATAAAAGCTTTTAGAATGGACAGTCTACTGCAGATTGACATGCCATACCACAATGGTATTGTCTGATGCCATCTATACATCTTAAGTTCTGGAGGTGAAAGACGGAGGCATTGATGGGGCGGAACTGCTATAATCAAGATCAACCCTGCATCTGAAGCTGTCAACAAGGTTCTCTCCAACTCATGGCAGAGGCATCCACTGTGACTGTTGTCAAGGTGTGAACAGAACTGTTGTCAAGGTGTGAAGGACATGCCATTTATGAAGTGGTGACTGCTGGCCTACTACAGAAAGCTATGCCAATCTATAAAATGGTCCACCCAAGTGAAATGAGGTGTACATCGTAATGACAAATGATCCCAGACTGAAAAAGTTGCATGTGAAATTGCAGGAAGCAGAGGACAGTTGTAGTATAAGTCATTACAACAAGAAAATAAGAGTTGAGTCATTACTACATATCAGGGAATCACATCTCTAGAAAGGCAAATTTAGCGCAGGGCTCTGTCTTGTTGAGAGGACCACAAAAGCTGGAATGGATGGAAGATGGACCTCAATGAAAACTGTTTCTTAAATAGGAGTCAGATAATACTTCTTGGAACTGATTCAGAGGCCAAATCATGCAACAAACCAGGAGCAACATGTAAATGTTTATATGGGCATTGCTTTGAAATGGTTACCTGTAGTTAGTGGTTTGCATGTGGGGGAAACATACTCCTAATTAAACCTTGATGCTATCACAGCTATCATATTTGTAAAGCTGGAATAGAATTCTGCTCATATAATACACTTTCTTATGGTCTCCTATTTACCACACATCCCTGAAAAACTGCTGGGGGTAAAGGGACCCTCCTGGTTGGCATACAGGACTGCAGTAGGAGCAGATATGTGAGCAAATGACTTCCACAAAGAAGAGTGCCTTCCATTTGTAAAAGGACAGATTTTGATACAAACTGTGTGTTTTAGGTCTCTTTTTTTCCTGAATGCAATCCATAGATGGTTGTACATAAATTGGCAGACAAATTAGATATTAAAGTGATAGTTGAAGAAGCTTCTCCTCAAACCTGTCCACAGAGATCCATGCTTTAACTACCTTTCAATGAGATTGCTGTAATGCACTTTATATGAGGCTGTCCTTAAAAAGTGTTTGGAAGCTACAGCTTGTTCAAAATGTAGCAATCACACTGTTGTCTGAAGGGTGCTTTGAGACCATATCTGCACTGATCTTGAAGTAACAGTTCTGGTTTTCAATTTGTTTCTAAGCACAATTCAAGGAGATAGTTTTGACCTACAAGAATATGGCAAGAATATTTGAAAAACTGCCTCTGCTTGTATGTGTCCGCCCAGAATTTAGATCTCTAGCAGAAGTTCTGCTGTATTCTACCACTCTAAGAACCTAGGTTAGTGAGTATACAAGATGGGTCTGTCTCTGCAGCCACACCTCAATTCTCAATCTTCCTCCCAAGGAAAGCCAGACTGGCTCTGTCCCTGTTGAGCTTTTGATGGGCAGCATACTATGTCATATGGTCTTTGATTTTCAAAACTGATTTTAAAATTATTTTAACCTATTTTTAAAAAAAAATATTTCATTGCTCCTCACTCTGGGACCCCTGGCAAGCTGAAAAGCAGTTAATAAATAATATAAATAAATAAATATTGAACAGTATATATCATCCAGTGAAGATGGTATGTAGTATACAGTGTTCAACCTGGATTGTGAAGCCATAGTTCAGATCCCTGGAATATGGTGGAGGGGTCTACCAAAGTAAGTATGTATGTATGCAGGCAGGCAGGCAGGCAGCCAGCCAGCCAGCCAGCCAGCCAGCCTAGTATGGTGGTTTGTGTGTTGGATTAGGACTTCAGGAAACCAGGGTTTAAATCCTCACTTGGCTATGGAAATCCATTGGGTGACCTTGCACAGATTTTAAGGATGGAACATCATGCAAAACAAAACAGTAATACCTACCTGCCTAAAACTCAGATGGGAGGGAGTCACCCTGATGTCTCTTCAGAGGAAAGTTCCATAGTAGGGGTGCTGATACAGAGAGAGCCCTGTCACTTGTACCCACCAAGTTAGCATCACAATGTGGTAGAACCTCCACTGAGGAGGATCTCAAATTTCAGACAGGCTCATTTGGGAGGAAAGAGTATTTCAAATATCCTGGTCCCAAACCATTTAGGGTTTTTTTGTAGGTCAACACTACCACCTTGAATTGAGCATGAAAGCAAATTAGATGCCAGTACATTCTCTACAAGAGTAGTGATACTTGGTGTCTAAAATGCATACCTGACAACAGTATGGCAATTGCATTTTGCATTTGCTTCTGAACACTTTTCAAAGGCAGCCTCATGACAGAGTGCACACAACAGTCCTGAGAGGTATTTAAGGCATGAACTACTGTGGCTGTAGGAAAGGACTGGTGTGCTAACTGGAGCTGGGCAAAGGCATTTCTGGCCACAGCAGCTACCTGGAGCAATGCTGGAACCAACAGGACCCCCAAGCTATGAATCCAACTTCTCAGAGGGAGTGCATCCACAACTGGAACAGGTTGCAATCCCAAACATAATACATTAGCTTTCATAAAGAATGCCCATTTGGATTGAGCCTTGGTTTATTAACTGACATAGAGTCCTTCACTGCATTTAGATAATGATTCAGGACTTCCACAGTTTCCCTGGTAAAAGAGAGAGATGAGAGTCATGACACCTGACCCCCAAACTCCAGCTGACCTCTCCTAACAGTGACATGTAGATGTTAAAAAGCATAAGGAACAGTATTGCCCCTTGTGAGACCCCACAGACTTCTGGAAACATTCAGCCAAAAATGATTGGAACAACTGCAGAACAATGTCCCCAAGGTCCATATCAGCCAAATGCTCCAGAAGGATACCTAACTGATAGCAGTGAATGCTGAACCATGAGGGATGCATCCCCCTTCAGTCCCAGTGTGGGTCATCCACCAAGGAGAAAAAAGGCTGTTCCTTTTCCACAATCAGGCTGAACCCATACCAGAATGGATATAGGTAATGAGAAAGTCGGCAGCTGTGCTGCTACCAGTTGCTCAAAGACTGTAGTTTAAAATGGGAGCTTAGGAAATGACCAATACTTGTCCACGGTGGTGGGGTCCAGTGAAGACTTCTTCAACATTGCTTCTTCCAGAAGAGTTGGAATGCAACCATCTTTCAAAGAAGCATTTACAACCTCCACCATCCAACTGTCTAGCCCTGGAAGTCCTGATTATCCGGGATGGTCATGGTTCTCACAGATAACTGGTTGGTCTCACTTCTCCAAGAACCTGTCCACATCATCATGATAAACAAACAAATGTATCGATCAAAACCAGATAAATGCATGCCTTGATTACCTTTCCTGGTAATTAGTAGGTATAAATTGGGAGAAATTAGGTAGAAGCAGCACAAGTCAAAGTGTAAAAGAATGGATTTGAACAGTAAGTTCCCTTTTAAATAGCCTGGAATAACCAGTCTTGTGACACCTTTAAGACTAATACACTGAATGTAGCATGAGCTTTCATGGGGAAGACACTGGTCTTGTCTATATGAGGGGGAAAATACGAACACGTTTGGAAAGGCAGGCTTTCACAATGATACTACCTGTCTACATGGCCAAAAGACACCCCCCCAAACTCCACATGATCTCATAGCCAGATGACTGCCATGAGTGATTTACTTGTAATTTTAAATCTGCCGTTGCCATTAAAACAACAACAACAAAAAACAGTTTCTCAGGGTGCACACAAGCAACACTTCATATTTACAAATAAAGAAATTAGCACTGCCCCCTGTGCTCATCCAGCTAATCAAATTACACTGCCTGTTCATATCTGTGTGAATGTGAGTGTTCAAATAGTCGCACATTCAGAAGTTGTATGGAACTTTTCAGAAAATCTGGATGAAGCACATGGACTTTGCAGTGGATTTGGCTGTCCCCCTTCTGAATGACACATATTTGTGCGAACGGCCATTTGAATGGATCGCCGATCTTTTGCATCGTGTATGTATTATTTTGCTCATATAGACAGGGCCACTGTTTCTTCAGAAAACAGGGTGTTGCTTATCACTTTACATTATGGGTGTCACTTTTATTCTATCTATAACTTTTTGAAAGTACTAATGTCATCAGAATATGGTGTTTTAGCTGGAGTATTATTCTAGCTACAATGTACAAAGTACAGCTGCAATGCTTGAAGTTTAAAAACAGTCTTCTGGAGATGCTTTCAATTGATACAAATCAGCATAAATGTAAAATATTTGACCCAGTGTTGCTACGGAAGATTGCTGTGAAAGTTTCATGACACAAGTTATTTACAATCAATAATTGATTCATTTCCCAATATTGTATTCATGTTACTTTTCCAGCTTTGTTTCATTAAGTAGCTTAAAAAACAAGAACTGGATTTTTCTTTGGAAGACTAAAAGTAAAGAACTAAGAACTAATCACATTTAAAATAATTTATCAAAACATTCCACAGTTATACAAAACTTGTTGAACTTGTAACATAGAAATTGGAACAGTAAATATTAATTCTAAGTATCAAAATTTTTATTCTATTTTAATACCTTTAGGTTTGGCTGATTTAATCATGAAGGTGTTATGTACAAAATATCTGATATGCACTAGAGGGCGCAACTAGAATAATTTATATCTGCATTTAACCACATTGAATCTGTCTACTGGAATGAAATAAATGAGAAGACAGATAAAGCACTCATTATCAGGGTTTGTCTAATCCTGAAACATTAAGTTGAACTAAAACCCTTTGATCTACTTGTCCCATGAATGATTTTACCTAGGAAAATGCATGTTGGAATAAAATTATGCTAAAGCAAAGGATACTTTTAATAAGAATGTGTTTCTTTTATTTAAACTGTCATTAGAAAAAAGTACTACTTCAAAGAATGCAGGTGTGATTCATTCTGATTATATTTCTTGAAGCTATAATGGTTAACTGATTATAATTTGAATAATGTTGCTGAAAATAGTGCTGTTAAATGCATATTTTTCAAAGAGATACCATCTTAGGTTAAATCCATGACACTATTATTGTTGTTTTTGCCATTATTATATAGGATCAACTACATTTATCCCCATTTACATACTGGTAACATACAATATTCCCATCTAATAATTAATATTTAACAAGTTGGTAACTCATGCTTAAATAGTATTCCTAAAAATCTCAATAATCTAATTGGAATTGTTATATAATACAGATATACAGATATATATAATACATTATAAAAAAAGTAATTTATCTTCAAGGATTTAAGATTTGTTTGAATTTTAAATGAACACACATAGATCTGTACATTACAGTAGTCTTGAGGGGGGATTATCTCGAAATACAATGCATTAAACAGAAAATATTTTAATGCCAATTATTTATCCAGTATTATTCAAATGAGAGTGCTGTAATCAATTCAAGTCAAAAGAAAACTGGAATAACTGTCAAGTTTAGGCTTTTCTCAAGATCAGTACAGCAGTCCAAACAGGCCTAACTAGAGTTGAAGAACAGAAAACTAAGAGACTAGAACACTGAAGAAATAAAGTGAGAGAAGAGAAGATTATTACTAAAAGGATTGAACAATGCATTTCATGGGCAATGGCAAACAAACACAGTAAGCAAGCTGTTGTCTCCCATATTAGCATGTTGTCTATTTTTTTAGTCAGATGAACATAAACATTTTTGACACTTTTTAACAGCTGTTTAACATTTAAACTGCTCTCTAAAATGCAAAAAGCACCATTTCTTATTAATTACAAAACATTTTTAATTTATATGCTATATTCTATAATATATTAAACTAGAAAGACTTATAGAAGAATTCTGATGAATATCCGTGGAAGAACTACTATGTTATAAGACTGAACATATTTCCAAAATAATATATTAGACATGTATATTGTACTCATCAGCTATATTGTACATTTGCAATGTAAAGGTTTCACATCCCTTAGAAATACTGTCAAGCACAAGTAACAACAATATTTTTATGATGCCATGGAATACTACGTGCTTTTGTGTGCACTCAACTATGTATTTGGATTTGTCAAAAATTTCAGAATCACTTGTAGGTGATAGAATATCCATACATATTTATCAAGTTTCACCAGTCTGAGGCTGCAATCATATATGCTCACATATAATCAAACATACAAAGAAACACAGAAGTAAGACTCACTGAACACGCTGGAGTTAGTCTGAGAGTAGGCATGTACAGAACTTCACTTTAAGTTAGTTACTGCATGTAAATTACAAAAAGATGAAGACTGCTGACAAGCACAAGGGAATTTTGACAACCTTCTACAGGACAAAAAAAAAAAAAAGCAGACTGGCTACATTAATGGTTGTTAACATTTATTAGTAAAACTCCACAATTTGAACATTCATAAGATGAGTGTGAGATCCCCCTGTACTGTCAACAGTTTTTATATTGGAAAAAAGACTGTAACAAGTAAAATGACAGAGTTCTTTCATTATTAGTAACATATCGGTATGTGCTCATCCCCCTTCCCAAACTAAAATAAGGTAAATCAATGTATTCAGTCCTATGACACTTTTCTTTTTTTCCAAAGGGCATCACTATGTCACAGACTTTGTTCCCCCAAAAGATCAGTTTATGCAAGTAGTGTCCTGCGATGTCTTTTGCATCCTGTTTTTAACAATACAGTTCAGAACAGCTTAAAACTGTAACATTTTAAAATGTTTGTTTCTAAGATAGGGCAGAATATACCTGGAGATTTAGAATTACAAAAGGTGACTAATTATATAGAATAGCACATTGAATTATGACAAATTTCTTAAAGTAACTGCAGATTTTATCACAAGTGTTAATGTTCAATTCACAGATCTGTAAAAGAGGAGGAAATACACATAAAGAAACAATTAATATAAGGAAGAAATCTGACAGAAAATGCTCCATAATAGAAATTGGGGAAACCTCCCCAAAGACTCTCCAAATCCTGGCTACTGCCTACTGTATTAAGACTGTGTTTCTCATCACTTAATGCTTATTTTCATCACTTTGCTTAAAATATTGATAATCAATTAGGGCTACGTCTGTTTTGCCATAGAATCTGTGTCACAGTCTATCAGACTGTCAGGGCCAATTCAATCCTCATTCAAAGTTAATTTTTTCTTCATAAATCTGCCTTTGGAGGAGTCATTAGGCGCAGAACATAGCCTGAGGTGCAATCACCTATTCTCTTTCATTAGTGGCAGGCAGAGAAGGTGAGGGAGATTATTAGAACTTTGGAATGATCACAAAGCAGCGTGCTCCCTGTCAGATCCCCCCAACATTTAATTCATCTAGCCAACTCACCAGCACTCTTGCCAACAGTTTTAAATGGACATTATTCATGAACATCTGTGACATGCTGAATATTCTGAGCTAGAAATGATGAAAAAGCAATGCCCCCTTTGACTTTAAAATTAATTCTATGGTCAAAACAATTAAGTATATAACTAACATGCTTTGTGATGTTATTTTTAGCAATTGAAGGTATTATACCTCCGAAAGATACCATTAAAGCATTCTTTTAAAGAACCAACATATAAATCCTATGCTGAAAAACCAAAATTACAATATAGTATATTTTGCAATGAAAAATGAATCCAATATTTTCTTTACTAAGGAAATGACTAGTTTTCATCAGATTATTGTTATAGATTAAGTAATTAGCTAGCCACGCTACTTAGTTTGTTGATAAGACTCTAAAAGGCTGCCAAATGAAATGACACGTTTGATTTTAATGCAATGCCATATTAAGTTACAGTGCACTTTTCTCCAAACAGGCAATCAGTTCAAGATAAGAACACATCTCCTGTATCAAATGCATTTATATTTATTACTTCTTACTCTGGTTACAAACAGATAGAAAGCCACCATTAGCCATTTAGAGAACACCGTAACACTGGCCTGAAAAAGAATGGAACCACAAGTACACTTCTGAGCAACAGGCATTTAAATACACATGCATACATACACGCACACAGAGATTTAAAAACTAAAATAAAAAATTAAAATGGCTCTGAAACATTTAAACATTCAAATTGTTAAACTGGAGACTTTAAAATTAATATAGGAGATTACCACACTACACTGTTATAGCGCTATTATTCCACTTTAACTGCTCTGGCTGCCTTCTGTGGAATCCTGGGATTTGTAGTTTAAGGAGCGGCATTTAGCATCCTCACCAGAGAGCTCTTAGGCCTCACTAAACTACAAATCCCAGAATTCCATTGGAGGCAGTCAGAGCAGTTAAAGTGGATTAATAGTGCTATAACAGTGTAGTGTGATAATCTCCATAGAGAAACAAATGACAGCATTTAAAAGGCCAAAACTGTGTAGATATGTTTTCACACATAAAGAGCATTTGGAGAGAGATGTCAAGTTTAAGTGTTCATATACTCATGTCTCTAGTCTGAGATGAAAAAAACTGGAGTTCTTCATAATAAAAGAGAACAGAGGTAATGTTGGCCTGCCAGAAACCTATGCAACAGCAGAATAGTTCTATAGCAATGACAGAGAAAGTGTGCATCAAGGCTGGTAGTTCACTACATGTCAAAGTGAGTATTGATTCCAAACAACTAGAAAACCTAAAAAGAACCATTATATACATGAAGTTTACTTAACTGATTTTTAATGATTTTTTTTTTCAAAAATGGATTTACCTTCCAGTCTATAAAGCATTCTGCACATGGAGAGCCTGGTTCTAAGCAAGGTTTCATCTACTCTGATGTAGCATTGTGTGGAAGGCAGGCCAATTTCCTCTGAACATGGAGCAGAAGTCCTTTTAGTACATCTCTAGACTGGTATAACAGTGCTAGTTCTGAGGTTCTTTCAGCAGCCCACAAGAGTGGCCAGAAACTCCATGGTAAGAAATTATTTTTGTATAGCCTTCTCTCTGTAAGGAAACTCTGGAGAATATTTTAATAGTCAATGTAAGAGATCACCACTTTACGCACAAGGGTTTTAGAAGCAAATGAATACAGAAGAAAATGTATTTTTGAAGAGATGAAATGAGACACCGAACTAAGTCAACATGGACGGAGTAACTGAACATCATTCTCATACTGCATACTGTAAAAAAAAAAAAAAGCAGAATAAAATAGCCTTTACAGTTGTGTCAGTGAAGAACAGAGACCTAAATCCAGATGTTAGTCCCAATTAGAGTAGACTCATAGGATAAATGGCAATTTGATAAGTCAACACTTATGTAAGTTGATTTAATGGGTTTACACTAGCTGGAGAGAACTAGATTTAGGACACAGTTTAGAACTAATTTGTTAAATATTTTGTTAGCCCTAATTTGTTTAAATGTGCAACAATTTTAAAACTCATTATGTTAAATGATACGTACCTCCCCACCAATTTAAATCACAACGATGTTAAATTTTGAGTAGCTATTAGTGTTTCACAGTGTTTTGATTTATTGTTTGAGAAGAAACAGGTGGGGGTGTTGGGCCATTTTTAATAATTTAAAAATTTAATTTAATTTAATTTAATTTTTAATTTAATGATGCAACAATTAATGATCTTGTAAAGATCAACACCATTAACTGATTTCATGGTATAACATCAACAAATTGAATAATTTAACACTGATGTGTGCGCATTTATTTATTTATTGGATTTATATCCTGCCTTTCTCCCATCAATATTTCCAAGCTCAGATATGAATGGAAAAATCTACTTTATCTCTAACATGCTCGGTATACAAAAGCAGCACAAATCTTAACAGGCAAGATTAACAGCCAGTAAGCAGTGTTAAGAATATAGGGGGCAGAACATACTTCCTCTTTCTCCCTGACAAGACTCCTTGACTACTTTCTATGAGGAGAGGTATGGCTGAAGAGATGAGGAGTAAGAATATGTGGATTACATTAAGCATTCATTACTTTTCTCCTCCAAAATTTGGAGAGAAGCACCACAGAGTGGAAAATGTAGAAAGATTATGCCACAGATGCTGTAAGCAAGGAAGCTTCATATATTAATGTTAATGTGGGGAGCACCAACGTAGTGAACAATATACATGCTGTGAATCAGGTCAAGAAGAAATCAAATGAAGAACCCCTAAGATTTAACCACAAAAATGTCACCGGAAACATTCACAGGCAGGTTTAAATTGACTAAAACTAATAGGAAAGTAATTGAGAGCTTAGGAAGAAAGAGTAGGCAGCAGGTACAGGTGACAACATCAAAGAACTGGAAGTGAAAGAGGATTTTTTTTTTTTTTTAAGCAGGGAAGACAGAGATAGCAGATAGGGAGAGATTACCAAAAAGGGGGCATTTTCTATAAAGGGTTGTGTGGATGGGTGGGTGGCAAAGCTGGAAAAAGATATAAAGGGATGGGGGAGTTTATATCTTGCATTTTGAACAGGTGAAAGAGGAGAATGTGGAATAAAACCCATTAAAACAGGGATATAGTTTATTTTTTCATTATATAGTAAGCATTTTTTTATTTCAAAGGAAAAATAAATCATATATTTATAAAGTAAATAAATTTTGATTTGGAATGTAATTGGAGGGTGATATAAAAATACAGTACTCATAATAAATTATTACTGTCAGTCAACCTGAATGGAATGCTATGAAGCAGAGTTTTAGGGGACAAATCAATAGTATAAGTGACATTACAAAGATGATCAAGATAGTCAAATACAGCCTTTATACCTCTGTTTATGCAGCATACATACATTATGAATTAGAGTTTGTATTTACTTAGGGCAAACAAATGGGAAATTACTAATTAATTGCTCTCACTCTTGCTCTCCCCATGTGTAAAGACAGTAAACTAAGCACTTCAGTAACCAACCATTGAGAATCAGTATTACAATTTTCCCCTCATGTAAAGCAATAGGGGGGAAGGTCTGACTCGTGGCCCCCTCATTCACATCTTAATTCTAATATTCTGGATAGACTACAGTTCACTCTAATGGTGTCAAATAGCTTCAAGAAAGCAGTCACCACACTCCCACAATGGCTATGATTGACCTTAGGTGGTGCATCAACTCTAACCCTCTATGCCATGACTTCAACAAAAGTATCTTCAGTGTTGAGTAGCTCCCCATAGGTAGAGGCTGAATTTTATTTGTCAAATGAATACGTGGTCTTCATTTTCCAACACCATATCTCCTTGCGTTTTCTCATCAGTGTACCAGCAACAATTCAAATCCACCAGTTTACAATCTGCTTATTAAATATGACAGATGACGTTTCTCCTTGCAATAACAACCAAATTCAGCATGACAGCTTGCCTGCAAACTTGAATAATCTTGTGCTGAAGCATGAACCTTTCTTTCATCTGCCATTTAAAAAATGTCAGGTATATACACAAATAAAATTCATGCAGATAACAAAGGATTCTGACAGCCTTAAAAATGACATGCAAATAGATGTAGACCAAACTGTAACGTAAATGTTTTGGAAACTGATATATTTAAGAATAGCAAAGTAGTATAACTGGCTCACAATTCTATAACTAAAAATTCTATAATTATTACTAGCCATTATTACCCAGCTGTCTGCATATGAAACGTACACCATTAAATAAAGTCTGCATTTTGGAAGCAGAGAGATATTCTCATTTTCTCTGGAAATTCTCTCTCTTTTTTAAACTAAATTCCTGGTTATTCCACAACTGCAACCTCTCTGTTCCTACCCTATAACAAGCTGAAAGGAAATAGTAACAAAGTACCTCACATACTTTGCCATTTGATTATTTCAATGTATAAGCCGCATTTCAAGTTTTGTAATTCTAATTTCCAAAGCAAATAGTAAGAATGCCTTGGACACACGAATTGCCTTGGGCAACCTACTTCAGGTTTCAAGATTGTATGAAAACAATCTCACAGATACAGTTGTGTCACAATACATACTGCTGAATTTCCCTGCACTAAGCAAACAAGATGGTATTGTATAGAGTCACAGCAGTTTGTTCAAATATTGAACCCCAATCACCCAAGTCCAAGAAATTTGGTGGAACAAAACATACAAGAAATGTTAATCCTATATGCCTCCAATAAATTTGTTATCTAATAAGTTTGATCAACAACTGAAGGGAGTCTGAGATTAGATAAAGATTGTAGGTAGCTGAACAAAATTTTATCAGCAGCACCAAGCTTATACTATACTTGCAAACTCTTAACTAGTATCACTCAGCTAGAGAGAATGATAGAAAAACAAAACAAAACAAAAAAACCACCTGTGTACTCTTGCCAACAACTTGAAAGGACCAATAAAATCAACCCTTCAAAATAAGGTAATCCTTACTTTTTAGACTGCTCTATAACAGCAATTTTCTGGACAATATACAGAAAGAATAAAGCATAAAAAACAAGAAAATAATACAACAGTGCACGATAAATCCAAAGTAAATTAACAGTAATGCATAAAACAATGCAAAGATACTTTGGGAATCCCCTTTCCCCATCCTCCCTATTGGGAAGACAAATGCAGCAGTTCCATCTCTGATTATCACATAGATCAGACAGAACACAAGGATTGCTCTCTGTCTTGCTTGTTGTTCCCACTAGAAAGGCAAACAGAGGTGGGGAAGAACCCGTGACTGTATGTGCAAAGAGAGACATGGATTTCTATGACTGTCTGCATGGGAGAAACAGAAAATGGTCACTGAACGGAGTATGAGAGCAGGGGCAGGTTTCCCATATTGGGACAGCATCCAGTCCAACAGCTAAGTGCTTTCTAAAAATATTTTTATTAAAGATTTTACAAGTACACTAAAAGGTACAGAAACTACAAAGATTAAAAAGAAGGAAGGAAATACCAAAAAAAAAAAGAAGAAAGAAAAAGAAAGAGGGGGAAAGGTAGAAGAAAGAGAGAAAAGGAAATTGTCTTCCAATCTTCTTTTCAGCAGTTATGTATAGATGAAATTATTCATAACTCTCTCTCTAAACACTACAATACACTCTCTTCCTTCAATAAACTATGCTCTCCAATTATCAAAACTACAAAAATAACAGTTCATTTCCTTCCCCCCTCCACAAAATGTCAACCAAGTATTCAAGATCTTTATGAAATCTCAGAAACAACCTTTCGCTAATCAAACAAACCAGCTTGTCCACCTCTACTCATTTTATCAGCTTCAACAACCATTCATTCCTCATGGATAATGTTGAATTCTTCCATCTTAGAACCATGCTCATATGCTATAACAACATTCCATGGTTCTTTTCTACCTGTACACCCATCATTGCAAAATAATTCCAATTTTACTTAAAATCTTTAAGCCCTCCATATTACCCATATATTCCACAAACATTAAGCATACACTACAAATCTACTTATACATTTTAAATACTTATTCTAACATCTTCTAGCATGAATAAAGGATTTAATCGAAATTCCATTAGTAAAAGTTTGCTTTATAATCGTTACATAATCCAAATTTTAATCCCCTTGACCACACATTTTCCCAATAAGCCATCCATATGTTCCTGCCAAATTCTTAACCCATTACTTTATATTTAACTCTTGACTTTCCCCCCTGCCGTACAAATTTAAATACCTCTCCCGACATTCTTTAAGTGCTATAACAATTATCAAAACAGCTATTGTTTGGAAATGTAAACATCTTCCTGGAGAGACATTCTTTTTTATCACAGAGGTGCCCCCCCCCCCGCTATCAGATTTGGTCTCTAACCTAACATATTCTTCTCATTTCCACTCCACATCTTAACATAATTATTTTGAGACCACAAACAATCTACATCCATCTTAACAACATCCCAATATTCAACCTTCTTCTCAATTATGAAGGCAACCTGATTTTCTATATTAGTATTTTTCATTCACATAAATTCTGTTGGCATATCAGAACCTTTTCAGGAAACCACTACATCCATAAATTCTTCCATCTCTTTATCTAACATTTAAAATGTACATTCCAAAGCGCCCCCTTTATCATGATTTTGTTTTAGAACCCCCACCAGCTCCTATATTGATACTTTAATTTCTTCTAACTGTTCTTTCAAATCTTCTTCAAGCTTTCATTCCATTTTTCCATATCTTCCCTGATCAGAAAAATGAATGTGTTCATCAAAAATCTAATCTTATCCAGAAGCTCCTGTACAATTTCTGGAGAAAGACACTGCTCCATCTTCCATAATTCCAAAGTAAGACTCCAGCAATTACTGGGTTAAAACAAATAGACATTTTCTCTAAATTCTCTATAATACTTTAGACCCTCTCCTTATTCACTAGATAGTAGTATAACAACATAAAACCCAATTGCAAACTGAGTGCTTAGAATTAAGAAAATTGGGTTTTTGAAGGTCCATTTAGGTTTGCTTTTAGGTGGTTGAGCTTGATATTACTTCTGAGCCCCCTCCCCACTGAAATTTCTGTAGTCTCCTGGTGTGGAGCAGCATTTTGAAGCACATTTGGGTGATCTCATGTTCCCTCCTTATCTGGGGAGAGTTTTTGCCAGGTAGAACTTGCCTCCTAGCTGGCAATTTTGCCATCTTAGCTTTCTCTGTGGTGGAGCAGCTTGCAGGGCAACAGTCTGCCATCTTATCCCACCTAGAAGTCTCCACTAGCTAGGTGTTGAGTAAAAATCCAGCATTACAAACAGTCTTCTCCACATGAGCCTTGCAGAAAGTGCAATTCCCTTCAAACAGGGTGAATAACGAGACAGTCATCCATAAAATAGAATCTTTCTCCCTGTCCCACCAGCCTTAGATAAATCCTTCTTAGGCGCTGCTCTTAGACTATGAAATCTCTCCCCAACCAGGAGCCTTAGGTGGCCTACTCTCCATACTACTTTCGCTGGCACGCAAAGACCTTTTCATTTAAACAGGCTTTCACCCTTTAACTGGTTGGCCACCCAAGTAAGAGCAGAATCACTGCAAGACAAAGCCCCCACATCCCAATTCAGACAGCCTATTCAGAAGTAAATTATGACTGATGGCATGGAAAGGGCAAAGGAACCAAAAGGGCGAAAATCTCCCACATCTGTCATGGCAAACTTGTCCAAAGGGAAATAAACGCAGGTTCTTTTCCAAACAGAGGGCATAAACATTGCAATACTTGGAGGAGTGAGCTAAAGTGGACAGGAATGGGATATTTTGAGTCAGACAATTACACAGTGTTTTAATGAGCAAATGAAAATCTAAGAAGAAATGGGGTAGCATTAATAGTGAGGAGAGATGTAGCAATAGCAGTCAAGCGATATAATGTAAAGTCTGACCAAATCATGACAATAAGACTGCAGAGAAAACATGGTCCCATCTACATGACAAACACAGGTCCCCTCTACGTGACTAAAAAAATCCATACAGCACTCAAAAGATCGACCATCTGTACAAACAACCATTTGAATACAAACATATCATTTGGTAGGGGTGCCACGAATTCCCCTGTAAAGTCTGGCAGTATGGCGTTCGGAAAAAATTCCAGATCTCAGGGATTAATCCATGTGGCTTCCAAATGACTGGCCGTTTGTACACTCTTGTTCACACAGATACGAACAGGAGTGTAATCTGATTAGCTGGCAGGGTAGAGGGGTGGGACTTGGAAAGATGGAAAGGAGGTGCAGCTACCATGTTGGATTCCCGGCTTGGCAAGGGTCTGGTAAGTCCATGCTACATTTTTTTCGTCTTTATATTTAAATATTAAAACATAATCATGGATGTCCGGATCACAGGCATCTTTGTAAATTAAAAAAAAAAGCGGTGGTAGATTTAAAACCACTGCTTGGAATGCTCACTCCAGCCAGATAGGCAAGGTGGGGTCATACGGAGTTTCGGGGGAGTAAAAATTGTGTAGGCAGATCGTACACGTTCAAATGGCTGCCTTTTGAATTTTTTTTTTAAAAAAACCAGCAGATTTTTTTTTTTTAGTCGTGCAGACAAGGCCACAATCCAAGTTTATTCTCCAACTACAGAGACCGAAGAAGAAGAAATTGAAAGATTCTGTGCTAGAGTCCAGGAAGAAATTAATCACACAACAAAATAGGACTTCTCGTTAATCATACATGATTAGAATGCAAAAGTAGGGAACAGAGCAGAATCAAAGATTGTAGGAAAATTTGACCTAGGGTCAAGAAATGAAGCAGGAGAGTGACTGACTGAATTTTGCGAGGCCAACAGTTTCTTAACTGAAAACACATTCTTCAAGCAACAAAAGAGGCAACTGTCAGGACCTTGCTCAGACATGATCCTGACATATTGATGTATGTGTGTTTTACTGCTGTGACAGAATGTAGAGTGCAATACGGGATAACAGGTGATGCTGTATTGCTGATTAGGTTGAGTAAAAGTAAATAGCAGATGCACTGGAAAGGTATGTAGTATGGTTAGACACCAAAGTCATCCTGATGGGAAACTTGATGCTAAGGCAAAGGAGGTGTGGATGGTGGCTGGATGAATTGTTATCTTTTGCTGACTAACGGTAATTAATTGCTTGGGTGGGGATATGGTTATAGTTCAAACCAACATGTGAAATGGGGAACTGGCCCTTAGTCTTGATAATGACATGCCCCGTGAGTCTGATGAGGGTATAGAGTCAGAGGAGGAGGAGGACATGGCTGGGAACAGCCCTAGGGACCCTGGCACAGGTTTATATACACCTGTGCCAGCAGGGAACCCTGCCAACCTGGAGGCTCGAGCAGAAAAAGAGCCTGGCCTGAGTGGGTTGGCATCAGTTCCAGCAGAGTCCTGCCCACTCAGATAAGGAAGAAGAGGAGAGGGTCTTACCTCCACAGCCTACACCCAGCAGAGAGCTCAAAAGGAGGTCTCTGAGAATTTATGAGAGGAACGTGCTCATCAAGAAACACCTGGCCAAGCTTTATTGCTTTATAAAAGCTGGAAGAGGCAATGGAGATTGTCAGAGATCAACTGATCTCCCTGAGGAAAGCTTCCTGCTGACTTCGGTGCTTGAATGCTTGCTGCCTTGACCCGTGCTTTGACCTTGGACTGTTCTGGACGACACTGTTGCCTGATCCTGCTGACCCACAGACTGAGTTCTGGACAACTGTATTTTGGACTCTTCTCTGTGTGCCTCCTTGCCTGTCTTGCTGCTGCCTCAAGAAACGGAGCCTTGCTTGTTCTGAGCTTTATGTGGCTCTCTCTAATTAACTATCACTGGGGCTTGGCTGCTTTCCCAGCCCTTGTTTATCCTGCTGGCTTTTTGAGTTGCTTTTCCTGGACAGATAATGCCTTTGTATTGAGTTTTGCTCTGAGGTCAAATAAAGCTTTACTGTTCTTAATGCTGAAAGCCAGTGTTTGCAGGCAGAGGCTCACCTGTTCATTGCAAAACACATTCGTCAAGCAACCAAAGAGGCAACTGTATACATGGACATCACCTGATGACCAATATAGAAATCAAATATACTTCATAATTGGAAGTAGAAGATGGAGAAGTTCCATTCCCTCTACAAAAACAAGACAAGGAGCAGATTGTGGCACAGACCATAAACTGCTAATATCAAAACTTACAGTAAAGCTAAACAATAATGGCTATATACCCAAAAAAGTACTACAGCTGATCTGATCTTGGAAGCAAAGCAGGGTCAGCCCTGGTTATTAGTTGGATGGAAGACTGCCAACAAATAACAGGTGCTGTAGTTATGTTTCAGAGAAAGGAACTGGCAAAACCCACCTCTGAGTATTCCTTCCCTAAGAAAACCCTATGAAATTCATGGGTCACCATAAGTCAACAGGCAACTTGATGGCACAGAGAGAGAGAGAGAGAGACAGAGAGAGAGAGAGAAACTCTAAACCAACCATTACACCAAAATACATCCTGGAGAACATCCCCATAGAATTTAAATATAATGTAAAAAAAAAAAAAGATTTGTACTAACTGACCAGGAGCTGGACGATCTCTGGGCTGAGGTCAGGGAAAATGACAGGAAAGAAAGCAAAAATATACTATCTGCAGCCAAAAAGAAAGAGCAGCCTCAATGGATGACAGATGAACACCATTAAAAAGAACTTCATGATTATAAGAATGGTTGAACGCAGCAGTAGAATGGACTGCCTCAGAGGATGGTGGACTTTTCTTCTTTGGAAGTTTTTGAACAGAGGTGGAATGACTATCTTTCAGGATTGCTTTAGTTGTAAATTCCTGCATGGCAGGGGGGTGGACTAGATAGCCCTGGAGGTACCTTTGAACTCTATGATTCTATGACATCACCTTGACATCCTTACTGAAGAATCCAGTTTGCAAAACTAGCAGAGATGAAAGCACAGGAAGCTGTCAGGAAGAAACATTATGCCTAAGACAACTAAAACAGCTCCAGAAGTAGTCATCCCTTCACATTCGCGGGGGTTAGGTTCCACAGACCCCTGCGAATGTCAAAATTCCATGAATAAAGACAGCCCTTCCCCGCACTCCTGAAACAGGAGATGGGGCCTCTGGAGGCCTCGTTGTCACTTTCCCTCGCCTCGCCTCACCCTCCCTCCCTCCCTCCCTCCCTAAGTGACCACGGGGCCTCCAGAGCCCCGTCGTCGCTTCCCCCGCCTCACCCTCCCTCCCTAAAGTGGCGACGGGGCCTCAAAGGCCCCGTCACCACTCTCCCCGGTCTCCCCTCCCAGCAAACTGGGAATATGTGGAACTGCGAGTGTGGAGGCCACAAATGTGGAGGGAGGACTGTACTTGCATATGTACATCCTTTATTGATGAAATCTGAACATTGGTACTCGCCGTAAAGTTTCTTTTCAGCAGCCGTGGGGAGAGAGTCCTTAAGAATGGGTTAGGATCATCCTCCAGATACAGACAGACAGGATCATCCACCAATTAGAAGTCTTTAGTATCACCCCAGGGAGAAGAGCGTATCCAGACTTTCCCAGAGGTGAAATAACAAGCTCCAGCACCAATAAAAAAACTAGTCAACAAACTTCAAAGATAACCAGGGAGGGAAGGACTCCCTCCCCACATCCAGCTTCTGTTTAAAGACCTCCAAGGAAGGAGACCCCACTATGCTACGAGAGAGTGTGTTCCACTGCCAAACAGCTCTAACTGTCAAAAAGTTCCTCCTAATGTTGAGGTGGAATCTCAGCTACTGGAGCTTGCATCCATTGTTCCGTGTTCCAGTCTCTGGAGCAGCAGAAAACAAGCTTGCTCCATCCTCAATGTGACACCCCTTCAAATACTTAAACAGGGCTATCATATCGCCCCTTAACCGTTTTTCTTCCAGGCTAAACATACCCAACTCCCTAAGTCCTTCCTCATAAGGCATGGTTTCCAGACCTTTCAACATTTTAGTCACCCTCCTCTGGACACGCTCCAATTTGTCAATATCACCTTTGAATTGTGGTGCCCAGAACTGGACACAGTACTCTAGGTGAGGCCTGACCAACGCAGAATAGAGTAGCACTATTACTTCCCTTGATCTAGACACTATACAGCTGTCCCTCCACATTCACGGATTTGGCATTCACAGTTTTAAGTATTCATGGCTTGAAAATATTTTTTTTAAAAAAAATAATAATCCAAAAAGCAAACCTTGATTTTGCCATTTTATATAAGGGACACCATTTTGCTATGCCATTGCAAAAAATGGGACTTCAGTATTCACGGATTTGGGTATTCACGGGGGGTCCTGGAACCAAACCCCAGTGAATGTGAAGGGACAATTGTACTTTTATTGATGCAGCCCAAAATCGCATTGGCCTTTTTAGCTGCCACATCATACTGTTGACTCATGTTCAACTTGTGGTCTACTAGGACTCCTAGATCCCTTTCGCACTTAGTCTTGTTCAGCCAGGTTTCCCCCATCCTGTATCTATGCATTTCGTTTTTCCGTGCTAAGTGCAGTACCTTACATTTCTCCGTATTGAATTTCATTTTGTTAGCTTTGGCCCAGCTCTCCAGTCTATTAAGGTCATTTTGAATTTTGATTCTGTCCTCTAGGATATTAGCTACTCCTCCTAATTTGGTGTCATCTGCAAATTTGATAAGTATGCCCCTAATTCCCTCATCCAAGTCATTGATAAAGATGTTGAATAGCACTGGGCCCAGGACAGAACCCTGTGGCACCCACTGGCACATCTTTCCAAGACGAAGAGGAGCCACTGCTGAGCACCTTTTGGGTTCAGCCGGTCAACCAATTACAAATCCATTGAACAGTTAACTTGTCTAGCCCACATTTTACAAGCTTGTTTGCAAGAATGTCATGGGGAACCTTGTCGAAGGCCTTACTGAAATCAAGGTATGCAATATCCACAGTGTTCCATTCATCTACCAATCTGGTCATTTTATCAAAAAAAGAGATCAGATTAGTCTGGCATGACTTGTATCTCTGAAACCCATGTTGACTTTTTGTGATTATAGCACTGCCTTCTAAATGTTCACAGACTCTCTATTTAATGATCTGCTGTAGAATCTTCCCTGGTATTGATGTCAGACTAACTGGGTGATAATTGTTGGGATCCTCTTTTAATGATTGATGCATGGAATAACAAGACAAGACACAGAAGAATGGGTTGAAATACGGGCCACTTTATTGTAATCTTACCTATTTATTTATTTCTTAGGGTATATGAAACAATAGGGGGAGATCCAATGCAGGGGCAGCTGGAGCAGACGGTCACATGTGACCTATCCCCCAGCTTCCCTGGGTGACTCACCTGAGCCCCGAAGGGGATCCCGGTACCTGGGGTTCCCTTCGGGTGCCGTCTGCTGAAAGGGCCAGCACCAGGTCGCAAATCCTCAAGCCGTGTAGCTTCTGAGGAGAATCACAACCTGATGCTAGCCCCAAGGATAGCCTACCTTGCTGCACCCCATCCGTTAAGATGCCGGTACAGTTCAGTAAGACATACCCCCCCAAAAAACTTTTTTTATTGTTCTTAACCTCTCTAGCGAGCCTGAACTCATTTTGCGCTTTAGCTTTTCTGACTTTACTCCTACATGTGTTCGCTATCTGTTTGAACTCTTCTTTGGTGATTTCCCCCTTTTTCCATTTCCTATACGTGTTCCGTTTAAAACTTAGCTCCATTGAAATTTCTTTAGTCATCCATCCTGGTTTCTTGAGACACCTCCCATTTTTCTTCCTCAATGGTACTGTTTGAAATTGTGCCTTCAATATCTCCCAGTATTTCCCTGAGTTTATTGAAATCAGCTCTCCTAAAGTCTAGAATGCGTGTCTGACTATGTCTGGCTTCTCCTTTCCATTGTATAACGAACTCCAGGAGAACATGATCACTCTCACCTAAGGATCCCACCACTTGCACTCCATTAACCAGGTCATCCCTGTTGGTTAGGATCAGATCTAAAATCGTTGACCCCCTTGTTGCCTCTTCCACCTTTTGGACAATGAAGTTGTCTTCCAGGCAAGTAAGGAATTTGTTAGACCTTGAAGTTTTGGTTGAGTTAGATTGCCAGCAAATATCAGGATAGTTGAAGTCACTCATCACTACTACATCTCTCCTTTTTGTGTGTATGGTCATCTGTTCTAGAAAGGCATCATCCAATTCCTCTGTCTGACTTGGGGGTGTGTAGTAGAGTCCCAAAATAACATCCCTGTTGTTTCCCTCCCCTTTAACTTTTATCCAGATGCTTGTCTTCTCCTCTAAGGATATAAGAAGCAACACCAGTAGTAAGTGAAAAGCTGGCTGTACCACTGGAATGGAAGATACAACATATTGTATCTTTCCACATTTTGGTTTACCAGGGCAGATGGTAAGAACAACACAACAAGAAAAGAGGCTTCCAGAGGAGCAACAGAAGGGGGAATGCTTCCAAAGAAGAGGAAACTATTGGAAAATGTGTCACACAGAAACAGGACAACTAGATAGGTAGAGGTTTAGTCTAGTTCTATGAAGATTGTATAACAGTAGGCATTGTAGGATGGTAGAGGTCAGCAGTGAGGGACATGAAGTGAGTGGCAGTGGAGAGATGGCAGAAGGGTAGGAAAGACAAACATTTTCAGTAAATTTGGTGTTGAAGGACACAAGAACCACACACATGCACAAAAGCGCCGGGGGGGGGGAGACATGTGGGTGGTATTCTTTGCACTCTTGTGTAGAGATATAGAGAATATTCACATTTTTAAAATCCTCCATGATTCCAGGAAGTGAAATAAAACTGCCAGCTGCTATGTGATTTTTCATCCTTTTGCAGAGTGAAACCACTGCTTTTGGGTTTTTTGTGTGTTTTTGTGCAAACTTTTCATTTCTTCTAATTAATTCTCCAGCATGGGACCCAAGGTGACGTACAACAAATTGAAACAAAGTCCACTGAGAACACTATACAAAAGTCCACTGAAAATACTATACAAAAGTTTTAAATGTCAATTAAATATGCAATTTTATTGAAAGCACACAGTTAAAACAGTTTGTAGAAGTTGAAAATAAGCTAGTCTTCTGCAAAAATGAATGTTGGTCAATATTTTTGCAGAAAACATTGTTTATTATTATTATTATTATTATTATCCCACCTTTGTCTCAGTAATGAGATGCAAGGCAGCTAACAACATACAAATTGGCCCTTTGTATTCACAGATTCCAAAATCTATGGCTTGAAAATATTCCAACCCCGACTCCTACCCCAAATCCAAAAGCAAATCTTGATTTTGTCATTTTATATAAGGGACACAATTTTACTAAGCCACTGTATATATTGGGACTCGAACATCCATGGATTTTTGTATATACGGATGTGTGTGTGCTAGAACCAACCCCCAGCGAATACCAAGGGCCCACTGTATTTAAAAGCAATACAGATTAAAACTACAGCCGGGCCTACATATCCACACATCCTGTATCCACAGATTCAACCAACCACAGCTTGAAAATATCCCAACTCCGAAAAAAGTTCCAAAAAGCAAACCTTGATTTTGCTCCTTTATGTAAGAGATGCCATTTTACTATGCTATTGTATATAATGGGACTTAAGCATCCATGGATTTTGGAATCCACGGGGGGTGCTGGAACCAAACCCCAGCAGATACTAAGGGCCCACTGTATACAAAAGATTCAATAAAAGTATAAAGAGAAAAGTTATTTAAAAACAATTAAACCATTTATAAAATTAAAACATTAAACATTAAAACATTAAAATTCATTAAAAGATTACATAAAAACATCCTAATATTCAAAAACAATATGAAAATGTGCAAAATCTCTTATAAGACTGACTAGCAGGGAGACATTTTTAAAACCTCTCACTTGCAAAAATGAAATAAACCAAGATTCATATAGGAACCATGTTATGCTTTAAATTTTAATAAAGAAAAGGGAGCAAGGAAGGGGGAAAGATTCATATAAGAATGAAATAATTCAAGATTTACATTTATAATATTCTGCTAGGGATCTGGTATACTAGTCCACTCTAGAAAGACAAAACGGGTCATATATTGAATGAATGAATGAATGAATGAATAATATACTATTCATACTATTTTTTATTTTATTTTTTGGTAATGAGTTCACATGTATGTGCTTGTTGAGGACAAAACGTTTAAAAATAAATTCTGCAGTTTTGGAATTTAATTATGATCTGAGCTACTTCCCCCCACATTGTTGGCCCATGGTACTTAAATCTGCTGGGTCTGCACCACACCTTGAGCAAAAGTCCCTTAATCTCAAATTCATTGTTTAAAAAATTCTAGATCACATGTGCATAGAACAAGTATGCACAGCAACAGGCCATATTGAATACGCTATAGTCACCAAGGCTGCTAAAGTATGAGGGGCTGAGGCCAGAGCGATCTTCTCTGCTTTAAAGAAATAAAAGTGCCATGACAATTCAGGTAACAGCTTCATAAATAACCTCCAAGGTTGTCTCCAAAACTCATCTTTTCCAATACAAAAAATCTAATACAAATTGTCCAACACATTTTTTCAGCATTTTTCTAAAAATACAAGATCCGACTGTTTCTCATTATGATTTTCTAAATATTCTAAAATATTCAGCACACATCTGATGTTATCATGTAGCTGTCTCTTTGGTAAAAATAAAAACATAAAATAAAAAATCATAAAAAGTATCTGTGGACAAAATCTTGTAAAAACTTCTATCTTTCTGCAAGAATCATTGACAATATCTCATGATCATTATTTAGTGATGAGATAGGTCTATAATTCTTTGCCAGTGTAAATTTTTGATACTGTTTTGGTATTTAAAAAATGTTGCCTCTTTCCATTTCTCAGGCATTCTCTCAGTCTAGAGAATCAAATTCAGTACTTTCTGCAGAGGTAGCAGTAGTTGATCTTCAAAACACTTGTAATAACCATCTGATAATTCATCTGGTCCAGGTGCCTTACCAATCTTAATCTTCTTAATCGTTTCAACAACCTCACACATTGTAACAGGTGCATTCAACACTTGCTTTTGCAAACCTGTGATTGCCAGTAAATTTTGTTTATCTAAATATTCATCCAGCTTTGATAAAGAAACTTCTTGGGTTTTGTATCATAATGTATAGTATTCCTGAGACACCTTCAAAATGTTTTCACTGTCACAAATATCTTCACCTTTTTGTATCTTTTAAGATTAATTTTTCTCTTTTTCTTTTCTCAATGTATATGCCAATCATCTCCCTGGTTTATTCTCAAGGACTTTAGTTAATGGTGACTTAACCAAACCATGTAGCATACAAAAAGGTACAGGTCAGGGATGTCCACTCTCCCGTTAATGTTCATATTGCCCCTTGAAGTTTTGAATAAGCCAGTAAGACAGGACAGAATAATCAAGGGCATAAGAACAAAAAAACCCAAAAACCCACAAATGTATGAACTAACAGATTTTACAGATTTAGTAATCATTTTTTTAAAAAAACCTAGAGAGTATAGAATATTTGTTGGAGGTGTTAAAGGAGTTTGGAGAGTTGGCAGGGTTTAAAATAAATAAACAAAAACTGAGCATGTTAACAAAAAATATGAGAAAAGAAGAGCAAATACAATTGATGAGGAAGTCAGAATTTAAAACTGAGAAAAAGGTGAAATTTTGGGGTGCTACTGTGATGAATATGAATTGTATGTTATTGAGGAAGGACAGGTTGCTTACCTATAACCATAGATCTTCAAGTGGTCTGTGAATTAACAGAGTGGGTAACTCCTGCGCCTGTGCAGAGAACTCGGAACCTTCTGGAATCGCTAGGCAGAATAGTTTTTGATACATTTTGGCGGTAACTCCACCCACCCCAACAGTCTCTCTGAGGCACTCTCACCTAATTCCCCTCAGTTCCTTGAAGGATGCCGCAAGCAGCAGCATCAGGAACATTAAGCATATGCCACAGCAGGACATAGAGGGGAGGATGGGCGGGTCTGTGTGAATTTACAGAAGACCACTTGGAGATCTATGGTTACAGGTAAGCAACCTGTCCATCTTCTTCATGGCCTCTGTGAATACACACAGTGGGTAGATTAGCAAGCTTCACCCGTAGGAGGAGGGTATGTCATGCTAGCAGGTTAGACGAGGACAATTGTTGACAAGTGATGTCCCATGAAACCATAACAATGAGCATAAAGGACAGGTTGCTTACCTGTAACCATAGGAGCCAGTCAACGTGGTCACCACCAACTCGGTACAGTCAGTCTATCTTTTTAGACGTCGACTCTATAGAAGAGGCGTTCTCCCAGGACCCCTGTGCGATCTTGAGCAGGGAGGGGAGCACCGGGATGGAAGCCGATGGGGGTGCCTTCGATTGGATCCTTTGGAAAATTGGATCCACGGGATCAGCTGCTCGCTATTCCAATTTCAAATCCAGAGCATGAGACATTCTAATCATGTGTTCCCCAAAGGCACGAACATCGTCAGTGGGAGAAGCTGAATCATCTTCCATCAATTCCATCTTCGGGGAAGGTAGATAGGGCCTGTAAAGGTCCCAAGATGTGGCGGAGGACGAAGTTGACCCCTCTGGAGAAGGACTATGGACTCGTGACAGTGTGGGAGATCAGGGTTGAAGAGTTGGATGGGTTCGAGGAAGAGGTTGGTGTTCGGGTGGAGACACCTGGGTCACAGCATCCCGCTTCGTCACAACATCCATACCGACAAGATATGGGGACCGAGGAATCGAGCGGCCCGTAATGGTGGTGTCGAGCACCTCGCCTCTCGGTGTGTAGACCTGCAAACCCGAGGGTGAACCAAAACCTGCCCTGCAGATGGATCTGGCCAGGTCATAAGCAGAGTAAGCCGGGACATCATCCCTGATGGCAAGTGCATGACCTTGAGGCACGTCTTCGGATTCGAGGACCTCCACCTCTACATCCGAAGAGTGATGTTCCAGCAACTGAGCCCTTGACATGACCAAGGCAGGGGATGTCTGAAGGCGCACAGGGGACCTCACGACCTCAGTAGCAAGCGGAAGCTCAACTGTCACAACCTCCACTGAACCCGATGGGGTGCGTGAATGCTGAGACTCAGACTCCGCAGTGGTGGATACCAGTAATGGTCGTACAAATGTGCCCTCGACCACTGATGACTGGCGAGGAGGAACATCTGGGACAACACGCTCCACAGGCTTGGATTTCTTGGTCTTATCCTTAGATTTGTCAGTCATGCTTGGACAAATGCTTCTCCTTTCTCTTCTTCTTCAGTAACTGAGAGGAAGAAGCAGACTCAGCAACTGGACGGGCCTCGGTAGTGGACGAGGTCTTCTCTCGAGCGGCATCCTTGGATGTCGACGGGACTGGCTCTCGAACCGGCGTTGAACGATCCCGAGTCAAATCCGATGATGCACATCGAAGGGAGGAATGGAGAGCCTCCGGATCAGACGCAGGGGAGCGGCGCCGAGACGGACTTCGGGACCGATGAAGTTTTTGTCCGGCAGACGGTGGAGACCGAGAACGTTCACGGCCTTGCAGCTCGGAAGGGGGAGCCCATGCAGAGGTAGAGGCTGGAGCAGAACCGGGAAACAAGGCCTTCTCATAGAGAAAGGACTTCAGGCGCGAGAGCCTATGTTTTCAGGCCTGCGGTGTAAATGCCTTACAATGGACACATGCGTTGACATTGTGAGCCTCTCCCAAACAGATTAAACAGCGGGAATGACCATCCGCAGCCGGGAATTTTGCTTGACATATCACGCAGCGCTTAAAAGCTCCCTTGCCAGACATTTTACTCACAATAATAATAATAACGACCACAAAGGAGGAATTGTAGTCAAAGCCAGTCCGAGGTCAGTAACAGTATCCCAGCTGTGTGATTCAAAGAGACCACGAAGAAGATCTGACATGAACATAGCAATAAATGCTAAGTACCACAGGCAACCACAATAACCACCCACTTATTGAATGGAGGACAGCAGAACTGCCCTCCCAAAAGCAGCCTCATTATGAGACTGTCTAGTTTGTAGTGCGAGATAAAAATGAGTGGCGTAGACGAAGTGCCTGCCCAGCACACATGCTCCAGGGGAACCCCGGAGAGGAAGCTAGCAGAAGCGGATACAGCTCTGATGGAGTGCCCTCAAACCCGAGGACTGAGGGGCTTTTGAGCCAGTTCGTAACAGAGGGAGATGGTTGATACCACCCACTTTGACAGGCACTGTGGAGAAACAGGGGCGTCCAACTTAAAGTTTGCATAGGACACAAACAGATTAAGCGACTTTTGAAATGGAGCTGTCTGCTGTACACAGAAGGCAAGGGCTCTCTGAGCATCCAGGGAGTGGAGAGTCCGTTCAAGTCATCCTTTGGATCCTGCATTAGAGCAGGGAGAATGAAGGATTGGTAGATGTGGAAACTGGAAACCACCTTCGGGAGAAAGGACATGTCCGGTTTCAGAAACACTGTGTGCTCGTGGAATGTCAAGTATGGCGCATCAGAACGCAAGGCACAAAGCCCACCAGTTCAACGGGTGGACATGATGGCTATGAGGAAGGCTGTTTTCCATGACAGGAGTCTGATCCATTGTCACCAAGGGTTCGAAGGTATGTCTCATAAGTTGAGAGAGGACTAGTTTGAGACTCCTAGCTAGGGTAGGCTCAACCACCGGTGGATGAAGGTTGATGTAGCTCTTCAGGAATATCTGAACTAAAGGGTCTTGGAATGGAGAAGGTTGACCCCGTGCTTGGGACTCAATGGAGGGGGCCGCCAGGTATCACTTCAGGGACAAGAAGAATAGTCCTGAATCCAAAAGATGCAGTAAGAATTGGAGGACAGTGGTCACCGAGGAGGAAGCAGCTGTGAGGCCACAGTCTAAGAAAAGGGATTCAAAGCGTTTCCACTTGTAGGAATAGGATCAACGTGTAGAAGGGCAGAGAGAGGCGTCAAACACTACCTGTATGTCAGCTTGTAGTGGTAGATGCACGGAATGTCTCTGATCCGAAGACAGATTCTGGGCAGTACCCTCCAAGCCATCAGATGAAGCATCTCGCGGTCCAGATGTCTGATGTTGCCATTCTGGATGGTCAATAGATGCAGATGGCTCGGAAAGTGCAGAAAGCGCCGATGGTCCAGGCGAAGGAGAGGTGCAAACTACAGTTGCTGAGGCCACCATGGAGTGAGGAATATAGCGTCTGATTGGTCCTGACGCAGCTTGGCTACCACTCATGTTTATAACGGGCCTGTGGAGTACTCCAGTGTTGAAACAGTTCTTGTGCCACCTATTGATGTGACATCCGTTCATGCATGGACAAATTTGGACAGCTTAGTCTGTTGTCAAGACTATTCTCCTCTCCTGGAAGATGAATGGAGTGGAGAAGTATACCCTTCTGAATGCAGCAGTCCCATATTTCGAGGGAAAGCGACAGAAAAGACGGAGACCTCGTCCCTCATTGCTTGTTGAGGTAGTACATCTTGGATGTATTATCCGTGACAAGCAGGACTGTCTTGCCCAATACCAGCTTCTCAAAGGCCTGAGGCACCTTCTGAACAGCCAGGAGATCAAGGATATCGATATGGAGCTCCTGTTTATCAGCAGTCCATGAGCCCTGGACCACGAATGTCTCGAGGTGGGCTCCCCATCTGAGTGAGGATGCATCCGTGGTGACAGAGACTTGCGGTTGGGGTTTGAACAGCATGCCTGACAGGACGTTGTTTGGGTCCAACCACCAATCCAGGGAATGTTGAATTGCTCGAGGAAAGTTGAGGAATTTGTGAGGGCAGTCCCGCACTGGGTCGAAGATGCTCAGGAACCACGACTGAAGCGGTAGGAACTGTAGCCTTGCAAATTGAGTGACTGAAGTCGTGGCTGCCATGTTTCCCAGTAGGGTTCGAATCAAACGAGCGGAGATCCTCCGGGATCTGCAGCATTGGTGAATGAGGTTGCAGAAAGTATCGAAACGATCTGCAGGCAGGTAAGCCACAGCACTGTTCGAATTCAAGGAGGCTCCAATGAACTGGAGAGACTAGCTGAGTTCAAGTTCTGATTTCTCCAGATTGACAATCAGGCCCAAGGCATCCAGTAAGTCCAATGTCAGCTCGATGTCATCTAGGAGTTGCTGACAGGACTCTGCCACCAGGAGCCAGCCATCGATGTAGGGGAAGACGACCCTCCCGTTGATGCAGGAAAGCTGCCCCAACCATCATGCATTTCGTAAATACCCTTGGTGCTGTGGATAGTCCAAAGGGCATGATGCGAAACTGGAAGGCCTCATCCCCGACCATGAAGGTGAGGATCCATCTGTGGGTCGGGTGGATTCTGATATGAAAGTATACGTCCTTGAGATCGATGGAGGCAAATCAGTAATCTTGCTTAGGAAGAAGCAGGATCAAACTCAGGGTAACTATCCCAAACCTCTTTCAGATGATGAATTTGTTCAAACCCAATCCAGTAACCATCCTGGACAATGCGAAACACCCATTGGTCCCATGTTATCTTGGACCAGGTGTCTCAGAACGCAGACAGGCGGTTTCCCAACAGATGGTTCTTTGGGGAAAGGAGTAAGTGGATTGAGAATGAGGTCAGTTTAAAATCTCCTTCTGCCCTGTTCTTTTAGCACTTTGCTTTGTTGGTAGCCAGTACCAGGAGGTGGAGGCCTGACCCCCCACCTAAAAAGTGGACGAACCGGTTTGCTGGTACCGTGAGCACCCAGAGGATTGCGGAGTGTATCCCCTCCGAAAGAACTGGATGTAAGGGGAGGATTTTTTCCATATTTTTTCTCCGTTTGGTTCTCCACCAGTCCAAACAGGTACAATTCAGGCTTCATTTGAAAATTAAGTTTCAAAATTGTTTGCACTATACTATGTATCTGATTCCAGAATTTTTTGGCCGACCCAGAAGACCACCACATGATACACATTTGCAACATAAATTAGACATCCCTTCAAATATGTAAACATGGCTATCATGTCCCCTCTCAACCTTCTCTTCTCCAGACTAAACATGCCCAGCTACCTAAGCTGCTCCTCATATGGCATGGCTTTCAGATCTCCCACCATCCTGTTCGCCTCCTCTGGACACATTCCAGCTTGTCAATATCCTTCCTGAATTGTGGTGCCCAGAATTGGACACGGTGTTCCAGGTGAGGTTTGACCAAAGCAGAATAGAGTGGCACTATTACTTCCCTTGCTCTAGACATTATACTCCTATTAATGCAGCCTAGAATCTCATTGGCTTTTTTAGCTGCTGCATCACACTGCTGACTCATGTTCAGCTTGTGGTCCACTAAGACTCGTAGATCCTTTTTGCATGTAGTGCCCTGAAGCCAGGTGTCACCCATCCTATATCTGTGAATTTCATTTTTACTGCCCAAGTGTACTATCCTACATTTCTCCCTGCTGAAATTCATTTTGTTAGTATTAGCCCAGCTTTCTAATCTGTTCAGGTCATTTTGGATTCTGATCCTGTCTTAGCTGCCCCTCCTAATTTGGTGTGATCTGCAAACTTGATAAGCATACCCTCTATTCCTTTATCCAAGTCACTGATAAAAGATGTTGAATAGCACTGAGCCCAGGACAGAACCGTGTGACACCCCACTGGTCACTTCTCTCCAGAATGAAGGGGAGTCATTGGGTTCAGTCAGTCAACCAATTACAAATCCACCGAACAGTTGCTTTGTCTAGCCTACAGATTACTAACTATTTTGCAAGAATGTCAGGGGAGACCTTGTCAAAAGCCTCACTGAAATGAAGATACACTACATCCACTGTGTTCCTTTCATCTACCAAGTTTGTAACTCTATTAAAAAGAGAGATGAGATTAGTCTAGCATGACTTGTTTTTGAGAAATCATGTTGACTTTTAGTGATCACGGCATTCCTTTCTAAATGCTTACAGATTATCTGTTTAATGATCTGCTCTAGAATCTTTCCTAGTATTGATGTCAGGCTGACTGGGCAGTAATTATTTGGGTCTTCTTTCCTCCCCTTTTTAAAGATGGGGACATTTGCCCTCCTCCAGTCTGCTGGGACCTCTCCTGTTCTCCAGGAATTCTCAAAGATTATTAACAGTGGTTCTGAGATTACTTCTGCCAGTTCTTTTAATACCCTTGGATGAATTGCATCTGGCCCTGGAGACTTGAACTCATTTATACTGGCCAGGTATTCTTGAACTATCTCTTTACTGATTCTGTGCTATATTCCCCTACTGTATCATCTGCTCCATCTTCCCCAGGTTGAGCACTGTTCCCCCTTTGGGAGAAGACTGAAGCAAAGAAGGTGTTAAGTAGTTCTGCCTTTTCTCTGTCCCGTTAGCCTTTTGCCATCTTCTCCATGCAACAGCCCTACTGTTTCCTTGTTCTTCCTTTTGCATACAGACATAACCAAAAAAAGTCCTTTTTATTGTTTTTAGCCTCTCTAGAAAGCCTGAGCTCCAGCTTAGCTTTGGCTTTTCTGACTTTCCCCCTACATGAACTGGCTATTTGTTTGAATTCTTCTTTGGTGATTGCCCCCTCTTCCATTTCTTGTACATGTCCTTTTTATGTTTTAGCTCAGTTGAGAGTTCTTTCGACATCCGTCCTGGTTTCTTTAGATACCTCCCCTTTTTCCTCCTAATTGGAACTATTTGAAATTGTTTCTTCAATATCACACTTTTTAGAAAATCCCATCCTTCATTAACTTCTTTATCTTTTACTATTTCTGACCATGGGGTCACCCCAATAATTCCCTAATTTTTCTGAAATCAGCTTTCTTAAAGTCTAGAATGCAAGTCTGAGTATGCTTGGCTTCCCCTTTCCTCTGTATAACAAACTCCAGAAGAACATGTTCACTCCCCCTTAAGGATCCTGCCACTTCCATACCATTAACCAGGTCATCCCCCTTGGTTAGGATCAGATCTAAAATAGCTGATCCCCTTGTTGCCTCTTCCACCTTCTGGACAATGAAATTGTCTGCAAGGCAATTGAGGAATTCGTTGGACCTTAAATTCTTGGCAGAGTTGGACTTCCAACAAATGTCAGGATAGTTGAAATCCCCCATTACTACTACATCTCTCCTTTCTCAATGTGTGGTCATCTGTTCCAGGAAGGCATCATCCAAGTCCTTGGTTTGGCTTGGAGGCTTGTAGTAGACCCCCAGAATGATATCCCGGCTATTTCTCTCTCCCCTAATTTTTACCCAGATGGTCTCAACCTAGCTCCAAGGATTTGAGTTGTGGATCTGTTCAAAGGTGTACACATCTTTCACATATAATGCTACTCCACCACCCTTCCTGTTTGGTCTATTTTTCTGAAATAGGTTATACCCCTCTATTAGTACATTCTAATCATGAGACTCATCCCACCAGATTTCAGCGATGCCTATGATATCATATATATCATATTTGTTTTGCTGTGCTAAAAGTGCAAGTTCATCCTGTTTATTTCCCATGCTCTGTGCATTTGTATAGAGACATCTGAGACCATGGGCCATTTCCCTTATCTGCCTTTTAAAGGGTTTATTCCTCCCATTGTTGGGTTGTTGTGTTATTTGCCTTGTTCTCTGTATAACATTTGGGCTATTATCTCTTGCACTTGATGAACTCCTGCTTTCAAGAGTACTGTCTCCCTCCCCCATAAAACTCAGTTTAAAACCCTCCTGATGAGATCTTTCAGACTCTTCGCAAAAACATTCCTACCAACTGCTGTGAGGTGCAGCCCATCTCTTCCCAGAAGTCCACTTCCCTGAAGCCGCATCCCATGGTCCAGGAAACCAAATTGTTCCCAGCAGCACCATCTGTGTAGCCAGTTGCCCCCCCCCATACTTCACTCCCTTCCTGGACCATGCCCTTCTGCTGGAAGGACAGATGAAATGACTATCTGTGCATCCAGGTTCTTCAGCTTCCTACCCAAAGACTCATAATCCCTTGTGATCTTCTGGAGGGGATACCTTGCAGTATCATTGGTTCTCACATGGACCAAAAGGAAGGGATAATGGTCAGAAGGCTTGGTGAGTCTTGTCAGCCTCTCTGTTACATCTTGAATTTTTGCCCCAGGGAGACAGCATACATCCTGAGACATTTTGTCAGGCCTGCAGACTACTGCTTCTGTCCTCACAACTGGGAATCCTCTACCCTCCTCCTCCTCCTCCTCCTCCTCCTTCGAGTCTTGGCAGAGGCCACTTCATGTGCTGGATCTACCAAGGTTTCCTGTATATTCCCTGAGGCCTGGCACTGCTGCTCTTCCTCTTCTTCTTTGGAAAGAGAGATAGCTTCAAATCGATTCTGTAGCTTCAAGTGGGGTGAAGGAGCCCTGGCCTTTCTACTTCTCTGTGTCACATTCCTCCAAGTGTTCATTTACAGTGTATGGGTAATGGCCTCCTCCGTAGACACCTCCCTGTTGTGTTCTGCTTCAGGATAGTCTTCTCCACTGTTTCCAAGAAAACTTTTCGCTCCCTAATATTCAGAAGAGTGGATACCCTGTCCTCAAGATGCTTGACCTTCTCTTCCAGCAGGGCTACCAACTTGCACTTGCTGTAGCTATAGCTCCCCACCTCCTCTGGCAAGAAGACAAACATCCCACAGGTGTTGCAGGTGACTGCAGCAGCTCCCTCACTGGCCATATTCAGTCTTCTTAAGTAGTCACTGAAAGAGAACTTTAGGCTTCCCTGTCCAAACTCCTCTAGTATCCCCCCGTCCACCCAATGCCCATTGGCCTTGTTTCTCAGAAGAGTTCCTATGCCCCTGTTATGTTAGAACTGTGCATGCCACAAGGCACTTGCCGCTGATTTTCTAAGATTAACCTGGAAAGAGTTCAGCAGCAGTTATATCGAGCTAGTGGCTGCTAACTCTGCCCCCAAGCAGCTCAGCAGAAGCCCTTCCCCCTCAGAAAAGAACTCTGTGCCTCCCCCTAAAACTCCCCTGGTAAACACCCACACCAAACACCCCATTGCCCTCTCTCCTGTTCACCTCGCTCCTGTGCACCAAGCTCCAGAGACTGAAGCTGCAGTTATCGAGAGAGCTACTGACTACTAGCTCCTCCCTCTGCCTCTGACCTACTTCTTAGCTCCTCTCTCTGCCTCTGACCTACTTTCCTATCTCTTTGTCAATGTTTAAATAACACATCATAGAATAGTAGTAGTAATTTAATTAATGGCTAGACCATAGGCCATTCACTAACAAAATAAATAAGTTAATATAAAAGCACAACAATATAAAAGTACTACATAAAATAAAATAAATAAAATAAAATCATTACATAAAATCGGTGTTGTCTGGAATAAAAACAGCATTCTCTGCCAGACGTTTATTTTTATCACAGATCTTTTCCCCAAAAGTGGTATTTTGAGCTTCACTCATCTTTGCAGATCCATCTTAATATAATTCCCTGTCTTAACATAATTGATCTTCTTCGTGGTCTCTGTGAATACACACAGTTGGTAATTCCTGCGCCTGCATAGAGCACTTGGAACCTTCTGGAATCGCTAGGCAGAATAGTTTTTGATACATTTTGGTGGTAACTCCGCCCACCCGAACAGTCTCTCTGAAGCACTCTCACCTAATTCCCCTCAGTTCCTTTTTATCTGCCACCCGAGCAGAACATAGGAATCCTTTGTTCGCTAGAGCTTCTTTCGCTTTCTATTTTACCTCACAGATTGACTCGGACTACTTATTGACTTTGGTTTTTTTGGCTTTTCCTTTTGATTCTTGTTGTGATTTCTGGCCCTTTCATCTTTTGGACTGTTTTTCAGCTTCTCTCTCTCGTTTGCCCTTGGATTCAGCTTCGGACTCCGACTCGGTATCACTTCAGACTGGTTTGACTCTTCTTTCGCCTTTTCCCTGTTTCTGTGATTATGGCCTTGACTCTGCTGCCTTAACGGTGCTCCGTTTGTCAGGCGAAGCTTCCTGTCCCTGATGAGTGCTCAGAGTGCCTCATCTGCCTGGGTGAAGCCTACTATGTGGATGCTTGTATACATTGTCAGAATTTCACCCCTCAAGTGTGTAAACATTGCTCTTCGAGGCTGAAGTCCCTTTTCTATGAGAAGGCACTGTTCCCACCCTCTGCTTCTACTCCAGGCGCTCAGGTTGGGGTTCTGCCGCCACAGAAGAGAGGTCGTTCTCTGTTGGCCATTCCATTGGCAAAAGAGAAGGCATGGACCCTTGAATCCGTCCCATCGTCAATCAATCCAGAGGCTGTGCATCAGTCCCATAAGCATACTACCACTTCAGGATCGAGTAAAGGCCATGGCTCTTTGAAACCTTCGACCTCGACTCAAACCTTGAAACCTTTGAGCAACAACAGCTGGCTACTGCCACTATGGCACAGAGCTCCCTTTGTCCACTGCTGTGGCTACTTTGGCACAGGAGCCCAAGGAGCAACAGCATCTGGCTACTGCCAATATTGCACAGAGCACCCTTTGATCACTGCGGTGGCTACTTTGGCACAGGAGCCTGAGGAGCAACAACAGCCAGCTACTGCCACTATGGCTGTTTTGGATCCAAACCAGACATCGATACCAGTTACTCCTACAGAAATTGGAGATGTCACCACTGTCCACAATCCATGAGATGACTCCTACTCCTTCCTTGGTGATTGTTCAAACCGAAGAATGAGAGATCTGTAAAGGGGTAAGGGCTTCCTTCCCTGTGGTTCAGGCTCGATGCCATGCGTTCCTGGTCTCCTGAGTCGAGCTCCTTGGTACAGATGCTGTTATGGTCGACGTCGAAACTACATCACAGGAGGCAACAGGGAAGTCTCCTTCAACTCCGTCACATTGAGTCTTGGATGTCAAGCATTCATATGGAGCTTATGAGGACAAAAATGATAGATGATGTCCCTCAAAACCATGACAATAACAATAACTTCAATCACTATGAAACCATAAGAGCAATATACAGCTATCAGAGTCAACCAGAGTAAAGACTTATTTATTGAATGGAGGACAATAACACAGCCCTCCCAAAAGTGGCCTCGTTACGAGACTGAGTGTTCAGTCTAGAGTGTGAAATAAAAGTCAATGGTGTTGAGCATGTGGCTGCCCGGCATACATCCTCCAGGGGCACCCTAGAGAGGAAGGCAGCTGAAGTGGAGACAGCTCTGGTGGAGTGTCCTTGAACCTGATAAGGCAAGAGCTTCCGGGCTAGTTTGTAACGAAGAGATATGGTTGAAACCACCCACTTGGACAAGAGCTGTGGAGAAATAGGGGCACCCAACTTTGAGTCAGCATAGGACACAAACAGTTTTAAAGACTTACAAAATGGTGCTGTCAGTTGAACGTACAAAGCAAGGGCCCTCCAAGCATCTAGAGAGTGGAAAGTATTCTTGAAGTCGTCCTTAGGACTTTACATCAGAGCAGGTAGGACAATGGATTGGTTCATATGGAAGGACGAAACCACCTTTTGCAGAAAAGACATGTCCAGTTTCAGGACCACTTTGTGCTTGTGGAATGCTAGGTATGGGGTGTTGGATCGGAGGGCACAGAGTTCTCCGGCTCGACGGGCAGACATGATGGCAACGAGGAAGGCTGTCTTCCATGAGAGGAGTCTCAGATCCGAAGTAGCCATGGGCTCGAAGGGCCGCCTTGTAAGTTGAGAAAGTATGAGTCCAAAATTCCAAACCGGGGTGGACTCAACCAACGGTGGATGAAGACTGATGTAGCCCTTTAGGAATTTCTTGACCACTGCATCTTTGAATGTCGACAGTCAATCCCATGCCTGAATCTCTCCTTCTTCAACATGTCACCGACTCATGATGAGATGGACTCGAGCGTTGGTGCTGTTTTGGGGCTGATGGGCTGACTGACGGAGACCAACCTCTTTTCGGAGGTGATGGGGCCTTAGCCACCGAAGTCAACGCAGATGGTGGGAACAGTGCCTTTTCATAAAGAAAGGACTTCAGCCTTAAAGAGTGGTGCTTACGTGCCTGACGGATGAAGTTTTGGCAATGCGCACTGGCATCCACATTGTGAGATTCACCCTGGCAGATGAGGCACTTCGAGTGCCTATCGGAGGCCGGGAGCTTCACCTGACAGACAGAGCACCATTTGAAGGTGGCAGATTTTGAGGCCGTAATCACCACAACAGCAAAGGAAAATACGAAGAATAGTCAAACCGGTCAGAAGTTGTGCCGGGTCAGAGTACGAAGACAAATCCAAGGGGCAAGTGAGAGAGAGAAGTCAGAACAGTCCGAAGGTCGAAAAAAGGCAGAAATCACCAGATGAACCGGAGGAAAAGCTGAAAACGAAGTCAAAAAACACAGTCTGAGTCAATCCGTGAGGGAAAATGGGAAAGCGAAAGAAGCTCTAGCGACGAAGGTTCCTACGTGCTGCTCGCACAGCGGACAAAAAGGAACTGAGGGGAATTAGGCAGGAGAGCCTTTAAAGAGACCATTAGAATGGGCGGAGTTACCACCAAAAATGTTCTGCCTAGCGATTCCAGAAGGTTCCAAGTGCTCTGCGCAGGAATTACCCACTGTGTGTATTCACAGAGACCATGAAGAAGATTAAATGTATATATTTGATCTTCTTTTTCCTTTCTTTTTCTTTTTCCTTTCTTTTTCTTCTTAAATACTCTTTACTGTGTTTCTCTTTTTCTGTATTAACTTTTTTGGGGGAGAGTTATACCTTTTAATTTATCTGAAAAATATTTTTTTAATATTAAAAAAAAAAAACACAACCCACCCTCGGATAGACATTATAGCTCACCCACAGGCAGGAAACATGGAGCCAAGCAATGTGGCATGAAAGTAAGAGGACTATGAATAACCAGAAAAGAAAAAGTTCAGAAAACATCATTCATGATATGGACAGTGATATGTAGAATGTCAGTCCTCCCAGTCCCTGAATGATGACAGAACACACACTATTTCAGACCATCCAAAGGAGAAAGATTCCATTCAACATAATGAGAGGAATACTCCCAATCTTTACAAGACATACAATGAACCACTTTGGGTAGATTAATTCCCATGCAGAGAACTGGCTGCTGTTAACAATGATTAAATAACTTACAGGCAGATTAGCCCTGAGGAAGAGAAAAACTGTGGATGGTGATGCTGTTCTTTGGGTGAGAAGGTGGATAGAGATCCTGTTTTTCTAGGGAGAAGGTGGTCTTATCGACATACTGACCTAGAGACAATTATTTGGACGCTGGAACTGACACTTCAGGCAGGAGATAGAGTACAATAGAATACTGCTGCTAAAAGTGATTGAGGACAGGATCAGAAATTAATGCAATCTGGTGAATAGTTGAAGCTCGGCAGACCAAATTACAGACAAGAGTCATGATATATTCAGAGAACTGGAAAGTGAGACCAAACTTGAAAAGTCTCAGATACATCTGGTATAACACAACAGACAAATCAGAGTAGTATGCCTTAAAGGATGTTTAAAAAAAAAACAAACAACCCAAAGCTTATAGACATTGGTGGTAAAATAGAGAAGGAAACAGAGAGTGATGCATGCAATATTTCAAACACTGCTGGTAAATTCCACCAATTGGAAGACAGTATGACATAACATCTACATGTATGTGGAGCCTTGCTCAGGTAACTATTCTCTAGGCTGCATGAGGGTACTAAAGCACGCTCCCACACCAGAGGATCCTGTGAGATGCCAGGGCAAGTGTCAGAAAGGGAAGAATAGAGAAAGCTCTTGTGGTTGTGGTGGCAACAGCTGCTGTTAACTTATCAAAAATAGGTGCTGGAGTCACAAATTGCTCATCTTTGATTTCCATAAGGGATAGGCAACTGTGCTGGGGGAAGGGATCTTAATGCTCCTGGTGGGGTGCAACCATGCACAAAAGTAAAGTGAAATGGAAAACACTTTCATTTTTTGCTGTTTTCAGGATTTTTTAGCATTTTAGGGAGCTTGGGGGCCAGATAAAATGGAGGGAGGAGTGCGAAAATGGACAAAAAGCATTTGGAAGGATATGGGTGTTTGCAGCAGGTATTTTGTGAACTGACCCATGTGCTGATACCTCCTCTGCCTTTGGTTTGACAATTTCTGCTTCCTTGCCTTGACCACCAACTCTTGTTATTGATTCAAGCCTTAAAAGATTGGACAAGTCTAATGATGTGACCTGTAGTTCATGACAACTTATGCTACAAGAAACCTGTTAGCTGGATATTAACAGATAATTTTCTCATTTATCATTTAGATGTTTGTTTTTTAAAAAGACTGCATCAAGATTTATTAAAAGAAACAAAAAGAGGTTTTCCTAAAGGAGAGGAAACAACAACACACAGAAACAAGTACTACAGTATGGTGTAGTGGTTTGAGTATTGGACTTCTGTACTTCTCTGGAAAACAGGGTTCAAATCTCTGCTTGACCATGGAAACCTGCTGGGTGACCTTAGGCAAGTCACTCTCTCTCTCAGCTTCAGGGGGAGGAAAAGGTAGCCCCATTCTGAACAAATCTTGCCAAGAAAACCCCATGAGAGGGTCACCTTAGAGTTGCCAGAAGTCAGAAACAACTCAAAGGCACACAACAAAACAAGAAAGTACAGTATTGCCTATACAAATTGCTCACCAAAATATGTAGACGTCATGAGGCACTTGGCTCTGAAAATCTCAGCAACATTTTCACATTTCAGGCTGTGTATATATATATTCACTCCCAAATACAAACAACAACAACAACAACAAAACACTATTAAGAACCAAAATTAAAGTGATTTTTTTCCACATCACTCTACTCTGCTGCAAAATAGAGATGCAATTATTCCCTTAATATGTTGGCTAAAAATGTATAGCAATTGCCTCTAGATGAAGAGTTAGAAAACAATGTAGTAGTAGTCAGAAGGCACTGAACTACGGTTATATTTAAAACAGAAGGAGGGGAAGTGATGGTAAAAGTGTGATAAAATTGTTTTCAAAGTCGTTCTTGTAACCTGACAACTTATGGTAACTACCAGAAGGTAACTGACAACTACCAGAAGGACCCATATACTTTGTTAAAGACTCACAATATGTCACACACACACACACATCCACAACCTTTATTAGGCATAATACAACATATACATATAACAATAGAACAATAGGACTTCAAGGATCATTTTTAGGCAGGTTAAGCCATATGTTTGCTGCCTCTACCAAAAAGTTAGCCATTAGTCTGGTAATATGCAGATTATGATCTTCCAATAAGAATTCCATTGATAATCTATCTGTACAGACATTCCTTTCCAATAACCTCCTTATCAACTTTTCCCTTGGAATTATATACAATGGGCAAGTCAATACAATATGATAGAGAACATCAGGGGCTTGAGCACAATGACACATACGATTCAAAAAAGGGGTCTGCAAATATCTACCCTTGGTCATATTAGAGGGATGTACATTCAACCTTGCAAGGAGAAAAGCCTTCCTTGCCACCAGCAATGAGAGAGTTTGAAAATAATCTGGGATCCCACCTTGCACGGGTGGGATACCAAGCATTGCTAGAGAACAAACCCTAGGAGGTGTTGGATAAGACAGCTGATGCTCCCTCTCAACAAGGCAGAGCCTAATAGTTTTAAGACCTTCCTTTTCAGATAACAAAAGGAGAGAATCAAGATTTATACCCATAGACACTACTTTACTTTCCTAAAATGTTTCTCATCTAGTGTAGTAAACGTCAGAAAGAAGAAAAAAATAATAGGCCAGATCTATTAGGCCTCACAATATGTAGAGATCCACACACTATTCTAAGGCTCTGAGTGTATTCCCATCCAAAAAGATCTGGGAATATGAGCTTCTACACTGATTTCAGTAACATAGGTAGGTGCCCTCCATCTTGAAATCCAAGGAAAAATGCCTGCATGTCAATTATGTGTGCGTCTGAATTTTCATTCATGTAGGAATCACTTGGCTCAAGACACTGATATATGATTATTAAAAACCTGTAAGAAGCAATACAATAATTGTTCTGATTATTCATAATAGCAATTTCATGCAGAAATATTCATGTGTTACCAGTGCTTCCAACAGAGAACGACCCCATGATTCAAGCTCAAAGAGTTAATTCTGTGTCAAATGTGTATTTAGACATTAACCATATGCTGATGACAAAGGTGACCTCAGAATGTCCTCCATTTCCACCAGTGATCTCCACAACTGCCTCATTTAAAATATAAGCTGCTGCCTTGAGGTGCTGCCAAAGGCAGTAGTGGGCCTTTCAATAATTGCAGCTTGTACTCATTTCTGGGGAAATGAAGTATAAACTTTGGGGGCAAATACAAAAGGCAACAGGATTTACTGTACATTAAGTGAAAAATCATAAGACAGACATCCAAAAGGACTTGACACCTGGCACCAAAAGAGAAAATGTGCATCAAGAAGAGATTTGTGTAAAAAGTTATTGCTGATGTCAAGACACTCTCAATTACATTGCCAAAAGCCTTGAAGAAGGTACAGCTGACTTTGAAAATAGCATGCCTCAAGTTTCCAAGAATGAATATTTTGTACCAGCAAACAGTGCTGCATATACAGTCTCAAGAGGAGTAAATTATGAGAAACTTGGCTGTATTTTTATCCTAAACATTAGGTACAATAACAATTTATTCAGTATTATCATATTAAAGTCCTCAAGACAAGATACAAAAATCCTGTTCACACATTCAATGGATGTGTGTTAAAATTAAAGTTTATTTTGCCATTAGAGGAAAAGATAAAAAATGCCAAAGAAGGCAAGTGATTTATCTTCGCTATACACAACAGTTTAATCTTGGAGATATGCCAAGCCTATCTGAGCTTCAGTAACTACATTAAGAGAAAGCTATACACATATAATACAGAATAAGAACAAGAATATGCTGTTTAGGATTTGGGTAAAGACTCTTGTATATCACATTTACCTTAATTATTATATCTCTCAATACATTTGAAGTAAGGGGGTTTAAAAGGCCACACATTCAGTCTTGAAATATATGTATGAACAAAGACTCAATTTCTCAAACAAGAATTTTAGTGAGATTTGCTGTCAGCACAGAAAGTCTCCTCCAAGGACACTCTTCATAATATACACAAGCATCCAGCTCATCTGCAACCTTGAAAATCCTAACTTCAATCTCATAACTTTCAAAAAATAATTTTAGCAGAGACATGTGGACATATATATTTGTATATAGCTGTAAAAAGATAATAAATAAGTAGCATTATTCAGTTATCGGAAATTGAGTTTTAAAAAGCCACAAATTACAATTGTCTCTTTCAAGCTTTAACCAAAGTGGCTGTGTTCAAAACCCAATATAATATAGCCAATTGTTAAGCAAATAATAATAAAAAATACACTAAAATATGAATGGAATTATTTAAGTGACAAATGTCCACTATGTTGCACGCCCGTTAAAACGAAAAACTTCAAGAATGGACTTTGATGTACCAAGAAATACTGAAAAAAGATGTCAAGACCAGCTACCTATCACATTTAATGTCCTGCACTTCTGCATTCATACAGGTGACAATGCTTTTTAGAAGAAATGGTTGGAAGATATGGGTGGAGCAACTTCCATTGCCCCCATGATGACAAATTTGTGGGGTCTTTTTATAATTCTCCAAATTCTACTTTTCATTTTGTGGTGGCAAAACGTCCTCTCTAGTCATCATGGTAATACAGAGATAATATTTTATTTGCAATCATAATATTTTACAATAGCATGAACTGCCCACTCTTAATACAAATCAGGGATTTTAACCAAGTATTTCTGAATATGCCCTAGGGCAAGCCCAAATTTTCTATTTTAATTGCTGTTACTTCATTTACACAGGAGACCATGCAAGAAAACTACCTGATTTTCTGGGGTAGTTATCTTGGGAGGGAAACAGGAAGAGATACAGTAACAAGAATGAGCTCAGAAGCCCAACTATGCATAGGAACCGTATCTGCAGCTTTCCCGATCCCTTCAAACTGGTCTGACTTTTGTGCTCCTAATCAATAAGTGTTGCCTAAGGAATTTGTTATAAATATAAAATTGAGCTTCCAAACTTAAAATTGTTGAAGTATATCTGCTGATTGCACCAATAGTTGTGCCTCAGAATTATACTCAACTACATCATTAACTCTCCTGTCCTGTATGTTGTATAGCACCACCAGATTGCTTGCCATCTTCAAATGCTATTTCAACATACTGAAGATTAAATAGCACCGTTTTCTGTTATATATGCAGTGAAAGTTCTTTTTTTTCATGCATGTACAAGTGTGAAAAAAAGGGGCAAGTTTCTGCACATCACAAGCCAAGAACTGGGATCAACCGTACAATATGTGCCACAAATAATTCGTTTTACAATGTTTCCATGTTTAAAAATCAGATCTCCTTGATATATGTAATAAACTGTGTGAACAATCCAAGTGAATTATTCAGTTATGATAATTTCATAACAGTTGATATTTATAAAAAAATAGATTTATAAAAAAGATCCTTTAACATATTTTAACAGAATAATCCTAACTATCAATGTGATAAAAATAGGTTACAAAAATGCTAATGGTTAAGTAGGAATGGGCTGTGGATAGGTCAAGCTCAAAGTCCCAAGTAAACATCTTGTTTATGTCCTGAAGCCCTGTTTCATGCTTGTCTTGTTCTATTCAGGCCTATCAGTAGGGTCCCTTCTGGTCTGGATTAAACACAGGGCCACTGCACTGTATCGATCTTCTTTATATTCCCAGAATAATAAATTTTTAAGACAACACAAGCACAAACTGACTAAATCCCTTTAATTACATCAGTGCTGAAAGGAAATCATTGATCAACAGCATTATGGGAAAATAAACTGCCCCCCAAACCAGATCAAAGTCAATGAAATAGCTGACTAGCTGCCCCATTTGGGACTTTTGCTAGATTAGCGCTCGTGGACAAGTAAAAGGGGCTATACTAACACATGCTGCTTACTAGCTATTTGAAGCTCTCCCTGGCAGGTGTCATGCTCTGAGCATGGTTTTTGATTACTCTAATTAAATATAATATTACCAACAGATCTTCATATTGATCCCTAAAACCCCTTTATAAATAGAAAATTAAAAGCCCTGAGAGAGGGCCTTAGAGGCTAACAGGTAGATTTAATGATTTCATCACCTCAGTTTTCTATGTACCTTCTTATTCTCTTGTATCAGTATCACAATTAAAATAAATCATGATTTTTAGAATTTTTAAAGAGATAAATTAATGCTGGGTACTTCACAGGAAAAACACCGTTCATGTTTCCTACTAATACATTTGCTGCACACTGTTTGAGTAATGAAATAAATAGCTTCTTTTTATTGGGGGAAAATATTAAATTTGCTATATGAATGTTAAGTATTGCTGTGAATGAGAACCTTTTATTATCCATGCATTAACAGTATTATATCCCAAAGGAATCTCTAAACTTATTTTCATTTTGTAAAAATAATCACAGTACCCTTGCATTACACAGGAAAATGATATCCATTTAATTTCTAGCTTTCACCATGCCTATTAATTTCTGTTACATACATCAACAATGCATATACAAACACACCTTTATAAGCTATATTTCATAACAAAGCAATTTGACTAATTGTGGGATCACAAAACACTAGTGCAGCAGAATATTTTAATATTCTGATTTGAAATACTAGGAACTAGAAAAGTATATGCCTTCTAGCAACCACACTCTCCATTTTTAGGTACTGCCCATTTTTACTGACAAAGTATGTCCTGCGATAATGGCCACACTTACTATGTTAGCTCTCTTCTTATTCTTTTCCTATTCCCTCAGGTAATTCTCTTTGCTAAAGCCCAAATGGCATCAACCTGTTGTTTAGCACATCTATAAAAAGGCTAGCCTGCTGGCTAATTTACCAAGGGATTGAAGCCCCGAAACCACTTCAATCTGTTACTTTGTTTCCATGTAAAAAGCTCTACCCATGGCCTTGAAGCTCCCATGTGAAACAAACAAAAATTTTCTTTTTTTTAAAAAAAAAAATCAAAGTAAAAAAATGTAATATATTACCCTCAGATACCAAATATACCTCTGCAACTAAACCAATCAATATAAAAATGTTCAGAGTTTATAACCACATTATTTTTTTCCTCATATTTACAACACTGTAGATACAGGGTTCATACTTTACTATTCAGAATTTGTTAGCAATTCCCTCATGGGCCTCAACGAATTACACTTTTTAAGACCGCTGAACATGAATTAACAGGGGCAATTTTAGCTCAATGGTGAAAGTGAGTAAGCCTTAAAAAAAACCTTCTCTAACAACAGAAACTAACCACTGGCCTTCAAAGTAAATGTGTATGAGTTTAATGCCACACAGCTGGAAATACCAAAATGAATCTAGTACATTCAGGCATAAATCCTATGCATGCTTATCTAGAAGTAAAACCAACTGAAGAGATTGGAACTGCATAAACACATCTAGAATTTCATGGTAAGGCTGAAATCCAACAAAGAACAAGAAAGGAACAATTCCCAGCAAGCAACAATCTGATTAACAGAATTGTACACTACAATAACTATTAGTCACTTTTAAGAGTATAAAAGAACACAAAAATGCCAATAGTAAAATTCAAAGCAAAAGCAACAAAGTAGAAAGTTGAAATGACCCAGCTGTGGTTCCCTTTCTTGGACTTGGTCAGCACAGCAGAACTTTAGATCATTTTCAGCATGTATATATTCTAAAATGGGTGAACAACAGCATAGGACCAGAGGTTAATTTTCTACCCCTTCATCCCCTGTGGGCCACATCCACCTGAGTGTGCTAAAAAAAAGTTTCTCTTTATCCATTAAAATGGGAAATAGAAGTGATGTTGCATCATTTCCTCTTGCCACTTTAGAGAGAAACAGAGAAGTAAAGAAGATATTTGAGAGGGGGTGGGGATTTTGAGGGGCTGAGGGGCTTGGGGGGTTGTCTGGGTGGTTGGGTTGTTGTTTTTGCATGTTTGTACACATTTGGGAAGACAAGCGTGATCTTTGGACAATTTTAGCCTCATTTTTTTAAAATGTTGGGCATGAGGAGGTTTGAGAGCAATAATGGGAGATTTCAGGGGCTACAAAAGTTGGATTTAGCAGCTGCATGCAGCTTGTCGGCTGCACTTTCCCCCTCTAGTCTAAAAAGTGCTGTAAGACTGTAGCACATACTATCTGTTTATGTGTCCTGCATCTGTGATTAGAGATGTGAAGGCCTGGGGCAGGGGAGAAAAAAATCGGGGGGGGGGGAACTATATTTTCCCCTCATTTTTCCAAAGCCTCCCCACACACCCTGGAAAAGATTATGGAATATTGTCTTTTTGAATGATGGATAAAATGTTTAAGACAAGGTGTTCACGTATTTACTGCCCCATATAATTTTTAAAACCTTATAAGAGGTACACTTTTATGTAAGACTATGTACAATATAGCACCAGCATGGTGTAGTGGTTTGAGCATTAAACTACAACTCTAGAGACCAGGGTTTGAATCACCATGGAAACCTACCAGGTGACCTTCGGTATGTCATATTCTCTTAGATTATATTAACACTAGCAAAATAATTCATCTTGACCTCATGCCTGGTGTTGTTGGAACATAACCTTCATTCATTTTCAAGGCCAAAGTGCTTTTTATAGACATTAGTGGAATTTAAAATATTTATATTCTGCTGTTGCTCTTTATTTATTTATTTATTTATTTATTTATTTATTTATAAAGTCTGTCAGGCTCATTAAGTTGACATTCCTCTGCCTTAAGGTTTACAATCTAATCTTTTTTTGTTCTTGTGATCCATATATGAATTTAACATATTGTATACTGCCCAGAAAACTCTGGCTACTGAATTGAGCCTCAACTTAATTAAGTCTAATATTTACAGAAAAGTAATTTCAATTTGTACCGTAAATCAGAACAGAACAATACCCTAGAAAGTAACAACTTGTTAAAGCTTTAAGCAAGGTACAGTTACTGCAAAATACACTCATATGCAAAGATGACATGAGACGTGGCGCAAAAGATATGACACAGCGGGGGATCACATGGCCTTTGCATGAACAAATGTGTATTCTGGTTTCTCATGGAACTCCCTAGATACTAAAGAGCAGTCGTGGTGTAGTAGTTTGAGGGTTGGACTAGCACACTGGGAGACCAGGGCTTGAATCCCCACTCAGCCATGAAATCACACTGGGTGACCCTGGTGGCAAATCACACCCTTTCAGTCCCAGAGGAAGGTCATGGCAATCCCCTACTCTGAACAAACCTTGCTAAACACCCCCCCCCCCAAGAGATTGGTTTGCTCTAGGGTTGCAAAAATTCAAAATGACTTGAAGGTACACAGCAACAACAGATACTAAGCCAAGAAAAAAATATTTTCTTAATTAACATGTGCTACTACTATAATATTGTTTCAGGCTGTTCATGAGACCAGGTGAACAGTGGTTATACGGTGTAAGAACAGCGGTGGAGGGACCCAAGTTCTAATCCCCATTCAGCCATTAAACTGACCAGATAACAACGAATCAGTCCGGATTTCTCCCCCAACCTACTTCCCAGGTTCTTTTGAAAATAAAATGCATGGAAAAGACAGACCCATGTATGCGACCTGGAGGCTGTTGAGAAGAAGGGGAGGACATAAGTATAATGAACCAGTGGAAGCATCCATTTTTATCTGGGTTAAAACTCCATTATTTCTACATTCACCTCTGTACTCTCTCTCTTCTCCACACAAATCTTTTCTTTTCACATCAGTCTTTCTGTATGACCTAGTACTCACTCAGCCTATGTCAGCTTCACTTGGAGTAGTAACCCTTTGTTCCCATCACCCTAGAGCCATTATTTTTCTCTCTCCTCCCTACTCTTTTGTTCTTCTAGTTTTCTCCCTCCATCTTGGAGTTGATCCAGCCTATCTCTCTTGTAACCCTCCTCTCTGCCTCTTCCCTCCTCCAGGCACCAGGATTCAGTCTGCCTCTCTTTCTCTGGGTGGTCATATATTTGTCCACTGAACCCAGCCACATTTGCACATTATGCAGATTATTTGTTCATTATGCAAATCATGAATCTTGTAGCCATACACTGACACAGAGCAATTTTCCACTCAGAAACACTTCTTCCAAAATTGCTTCAGAAGTACAAAATGTCTGGTTTGTTTTCTTTCCTTTTTGCTTACAATACAAGGGGTACAACCTACAGCCCTAAGTGTTTTCTACCAGCCCATGAACCATATTTTCTCTTCATGCAACTCCTAGGCGTTTCACAGCTGCAGGAGATAGAGCTATTAAATTCATATAACTTCCCCAGGAATGCAGATACCACACAATTTGAGAACTTACTTCTGACATCTAAAACTACCCAACTATGACCACACACCTCACTGTCACCATCATCTCTGACTGCCACTTTCCCATGGTAAAGCAATGCTCAAAGTGGCTTACAGTGAGACCAAGAAAAAAGGTACATAATACAAAACAACAACATATTGAGACAGTTCAAGAACAATTACACTCAAAATTTAGATAATTGTAGAAAAGCCTAAAAATCTCACAGTACTAAACATACATTCAGACTGAACAATCCAGTAATAATTCACACAATCATCAACAAAAGAAATACCAAAAGAGAGAGAGAAAAATCCAAATATCAGGAGTCAATCAGGATTATTATGCTATAATAGGAAAAGTATATTATAAGCTAAAAAGACATGTTTAAAGTGGTGTTACGTTAGTAATGATACTACAGTATACAATAATAGCAATGACAGAATTAAATTATTATTCTCCAGGTTAACTTTTCTCTGAAAAAGGAGTTGGCTTGTGTTCTCAAAAATGGATCTGACAACCAATTGTCTCTGAACATGTACAGAACACTATGATCTTCTACACAAAGCTACTCTTTCTTAAAAGTTAATGAACCCTGCCATGCTATGCATGCCTAATCAGAAATAAATGCTTCTTCCTCCTGTTAAAGTTGATATCAGATACACTGTAGCCTAAAAAACCAAGTGATTAGAATTGCCATTCATTCTCTCTTTCTTTCCCACACACACACATTGTAGATACCTACATATACAGACATATTTGGACTCAGGAAAAGGCAAGCCACACCAAATATCTGGGTTACACACCAGTAGTACTTGCAGTCATAAGGCCAGAAATCAAGCCTTTGTAGCTTTGTTCTCCATAGCCTCATCTAAAACTAGCTGCATTTGGATCAAAAGCAAAGCTTTCTGATCTTGAGAAGTCCCCTTGCTCCTGAGCAAACTGGGGAAATTTTCACACAGGGGCTAAAAGCCCCGATTCTGTCCTGCCACCTCCTTTCCCGTTCCGGCAACAGAATGGAGGTAAATGTTCGCACACTTATCTCCATTCCAGAACAGGAACGGTCCTCCTCCCTCCTTGCCTGGCTGGCCGTAAATGCAGATGTCATAAAGCTGCTTCTACGACTGGCCGGGGGGAACTCCCGCTCGTTCTCGTGAGAGAACGAATGGGAGGGAAATTCAAATTAAAAAAAACCCAGCTGTCAAAAGAAAGAAGAAAAATCAATTTTTTTTAATCCAAGTAACCCGGGAAGGGGGTTGTGAAGGGTGGCACTTACCTGGCTGTCCAGATCGTGGCAGGAAGTGCCTGCCACGGAGCTCCTCCCCTGTCCCTGTCATTCTAGAACAGGGACGGGATCCAATTCGCACACCCATGATTCCATATAATAATAAATTTTTATTTTTAACCCGCCCCTCTGCTCGGCAACCGGGGCGGCTTACAGCATGATTAAAACAACATCAAGTTAAAACAGTCCTTCCCCATCCTACGCTCCCACCCCTTAAAACTAAATTAAACAAATAGAGAGTTAAAACAAAGATAAAATACAATAAATAAATAAATAAAAGCAACGACGGCGAGGGGGTGGGTAGCAATCAGTCCACTTGAACCAGGAAGTTATTCCGGGAAGGCCTGCCGGAAGAGATCCGTCTTTAGCGCTTTCTTGAAGCTATCAAGAGTAGCGATAAGACGGATCTCATCCGGCAGGCCATTCCAAAGTCTGGGAGCCGTAGAAGAGAAGGCCCTTTGGGAGGTCTGCGACAGCCTAGTTTTCATAGGTTGCAGCAGGTTCCTCCCAGAGGACCAAAGTGTGTGTGGGGGATCATATGGGATGAGGCGGTCCCGGAGATAAGATGGACCCAAGCCATGTAGGGCTTTAAAGGTTAAAACCAACACCTTGTACTGTGCCCGGAAACTAATCGGCAGCCAGTGGAGAGATTTAAACACAGGTGTTATATGCTGTCTCCTAGATGTACCCGTAATTAACCTGGCTGCCATATTTTGTACCAGTTGAAGTTTCCGGGTTAGGCACAAGGGTAGCCCCATGTAGAGTGCATTACAGTAATCCAAACGTGAGGTTACCAAAGCATGTACCACAGTTTCCAGATGCCTTGTATCCAGGTAAGGGCGCAGTTGGCCTATCAGCCGAAGCTGATAACAGGCACTTCTGGCCGTCGCATTCACCTGACTAGTCATGTGACGCGACGAATCCAGGAGTACCCCCAAACTGCAAACACAGTCCTTAGAGGAGAGTGTGAGTCCATCCAGGACTGGAAGTTGTATTCCCAGACCTGGTTTCGGGACTGTGACTGTCAGTACCTCCGTTTTGTCTGGATTTAGTCTCAATCTGTTTTTCCTCATCCAATCCATTACTGCTCTAAGACAGTCATTGAGAGGAGAGACACCATCTGAAGTCTGAGCCGACGACCTGGTCATGGAGAAATATATCTGAGTGTCATCAGCGTACTGATGACACCGAGCTCCATGCCTCCGGATGATCTCTCCCAGCGGCTTCATATAAATGTTAAATAGCATCGGGGACAGAATGGCACCCTGAGGGACGCCACAATTAAGCTCAATTCTGGAAGAGCAGCTGTCCCTGAGCCTCACCCTCTGGGATCTGCCCGAGAGAAAGGAATGGAACCATCGCAGAGCAGTGCCTCCGATTCCTAACTCTCTCAGGCGGTCCAAGAGGATGGAATGATCTATAGTGTCAAAGGCTGCTGAGAGGTCCAAGAGCACCAGCAGGGTCACATTACCCCTGTCGATGCTCAGGCGGAGGTCATCGGTTAGAGCGACCATGGCAGTCTCAACTCCATATCCTGTCCTGAAGCCGGTTTGAAATGGATCAAGATAATCGGTTTCATCCAAGATGGCTTGGAGTTGGGAAGCAACTGCCCTCTCGATCACCTTGCTTAAAAAAGGTAGCAAGGACACTGGTCTGTAATTGTTCTTGTCCAGGGGGTCCGGGGAGGGTTTTTTCAGGAGTGGCTTAACCGCCGCCTCCTTTAAACAAGATGGTACAATACCTTCCCTGAAGGATGCATTGATTGTGTCCTGTAGGAATACCCTCAATGCGTCCCCCCCCCCGGACGACCAGCAAAGATGGACAAGGATCAAGAGGGCAAGTCATCTTCCTCACTCTTCCAAGGAGCTTGTCCACGTCATCGGTACTCACCGATTGAAACTGATCCAGTAAAGTGCCATCAATGGAGTTGTTGGATGCCTCATCTATGGATTCTGTCAGAACATTGGCATCCAAGTCGGCTCTTATCCGAGAGATTTTATCTGCAAAGTGGATATTAAATGCATCACAGCATGCTGTTGTCGGGTTAAGTAGGGGATTTGGCGCAGGAGGAACCTGCGTCAGCTCCCCCACCACCTTAAACAACTCTGCTGGACGGGACTCTGCAGATGCAATACGTACAGAGCAGAAGGATCTCTGCTGCACGTATTGCCTCCCGATAGGAATCAAGATGCTTCCTATGGCAAGTTCTGTCGGATAAGAGTAGAGTCTTCCGCCACTTGCACTCTAGCCGTTGTCCAGTTCGCTTCATCCTCCTAAGCTCCTCTGTGTACCAGGGCTTACGATTAGAGGCGGGCTGGAAAGGACGCTTGGGAGCGATTGTGTTGATAGCCTTGGTAAGATCAGTGTTCCAGATGCTGACCAAAGCCTCTACAGAATCACCGGCATTACCAACCATTAAACCCTCTAGGGCTTTCTGGAAGCCAATTGGTTCCATTAGCCTTCGAGGGCAGACCGTTCTAATGGGTCCACCACCCCTGGAGGGGCAGACAGTGGCTCTTAGTTCCATCTTGACCAGGAAGTGATCCGTCCATGACAATGCGGAGGTTTTTGTTACCTCCGCCCACGGATATTCCTGTTCCGTACTGAAGATTGCATCGAGGGTATGACCTGCACAATGTGTGGGCCCATCAACCAATTGGGATAGGCCCATGTTTGTCATGGTTTCCATGAACTCCCGAGCCGCACCAGTTAGATTCGATACGCTGGTCTCTAGTGGAATGTTGAAATCGCCCAAAACCAAAAGTCTGGGCGACTCCAACAACTCAGAGATCAGCTGGGTCAGCTCAGTTAGGGAGTCTGTTAAGCAACGGGGTGGCCGGTATACCAACAGAATCCCCAAACTATCCCTGGTTTTCAGGCTAAGGTACATGCACTCGATGCAAGCTGTTTTCCGGATAGGCTTCCTGATCAAGTAACAGCACCGGGTGCCTATTAACGACTTCTCCCCGTGATTACTATATCACGGGGAGAAAACAGAACAGGCATAACGTAGGAACGGAACAGAAGGAGGGGTCAGAACCCTCATTTGGATATGCCCATAAACTGAATCAATAGGATCGTCCTCAGAATGGTCCATCTTCAAGTCCAAGTCATTAGCCATATGAACAATTTGTTCTGCAAAAGCAGTGATGTTGTTGGTTGGAGTTGAGGATTCATGTTCCCCAAGGATTTGAGGAGAGGAAATGAAACAGTGAAAAATCTCAGTCATGAGTACTGTCATGGTCAGCCAGGACTCTGAGGACTCAGAAGGTGAGAAGGCTGAGCCAGTAGCAGAAGAGCTGGCTGAGTCTAGCCCTGAAGAACCCAGGGCTCAGCAGCCTAGCCCTCCCCCAGCACAGGGTCCAAGCCTGGGAGACATAGTAGAGCAAGAGCAAGAGGTAGAAGAGCAGGTACCTACCTTTAGCCAAAGGACAGCAGAGAGGGCCTGGCTGTGTTGTTCCCGGAGATTAATAGAGAGAAGCTCATCAATCACCCCGCAGCTGGGAGTGGGAGCTGGGCCAACATAAGCAGCTGGGGGATGCTGAGTTCCTTGTTTTAGGCAGTCTGCGTTTCCTGGAGGAAGCCTCTGCCTGTGACTCTCCTGCTTCTTGGAACCTTGCTATCTTGAGACTTCAGATATCTTGACCGTGGACTGCCTTCGTTGACCCACCTGCCGGAATCCTTTTGACCTCGGATTGCCTCTTCGTTCTTCCCTGTCTCTCTCTCTCTCTCTGTGTGTGTACTTCTGACCCTATAGGACTGCTACTAACAACACCAGGTACTGTGCTTTTCAACTGAGTTGTTGCCGAGCCGGGCGATCTTATCAGCTATTTAAGCTGGCTTCTCGACAAGTACATGCATTCGAGGAATTTCAAGAAGAATGCAGCTACGGCGAGCATGGCTATGGTAGGACTGATGAGAGGAACAAGGTGGTCGAGTGGCAAGGGTTTCCTCTCGGGCAGAGTTGGTGTCAAGTGGTGTGGGCCAATCAGCGATGATGTGGAGAGGAGAGTCCTGCTGAAGCAGGTGTTGACGATCCTTGGAAGAGGGATGAATAAGAACTGAACGGGCAACAGGAGAAGAATGAGAGCGGGATCTCCACCTTTTCCTGTCCTGAGAGTATCTAAGCAGAGGAGAGTGCCAGCAACAGGGAAGGCATTATTGACAGCCATAGTATGAATCATATAGGTATATATTTTCCTGGCTCTCATAGTAGCAGTCATAGGAAGATGACCGACTCCGACAATGCCTCAAATCTGAGAGGCCATGTTGATCCTGACAACTGTCAGTATTGTGTCAACTCCTACAGCAACCATGCTCGGAGCAACTCCAATAATCAAAGGAGTCAGACCAATCTGAACCTGATGAAACAGAGGAGACAGTGCAATGGGAGCAAGAACACAAAGTACGCTGTTTCAACAGAGGTGGAGGAGGTGTTTGACTAGATTTGGGTTGCTTGACTAAAGGAAGAGCCTCGTCAATGACTACAACAGTCGATTGCTCTGTGGTTTCGACAGAGGCCTGAACAATGGATTGTGGCACCTTGGAAGTGACAGGATCCTGCTCAGCCAGCAGACTCTGCAGGTATCTTGAGCTGGATAATATCCAACCGCAGATTGAAAGGGAGAAGCCAACACTTGAACTGGAGACTGTATCAGCGTGATAGCAGGTGGCAATGGTTTTTCCGCCAGAAGAGAAGAGGGACAGTCAGTCGACTTGTCCTTTCTCTTCTTTTTATGTTTCTTCTTCTCCTTGGAATGGAGAAGGTCAGCTTCGGTCCTAGAGTTGGAGGGACAAGGATAGGTGCATCCTGACCCTTCAAAACATGGAGGGGTGACAGGAACCTTCAGCAAAACAACATCACCACAAGATATCTTCATGATGGAAGTATGGGCAGTCATCTCATAATGGGAGTGCTTTGAAGACATGTGACGTTTCGAAGCCAGGTCAGAATGAGAAGTCCTAGACAGGGATCTCTGAGAAGAATGCCTAGAAGGGATTCTTTTGAGGTTGTCGGAACTTTTGAGGTTGTCGGAACCTACATAGCTTGAGTCTTGGAGTCATGATGGAGATCAGAAGCCTTCAACATTTGAGAAGATGATGAAGTGTCATATAGTTACAAGGCATGCTCACAGAGCAGAGCCTTGAGCTTTGATTCCCTATTTCTTCAAGCCTGAGGAGTAAAGGCCTTGCAATGTTGACATGAAGCAACAACATAGGCCTTGCCCAAGCAGAGAAGATACTTCAAATATCCATCACGGCCTGGAATCTTCGCATTGCATACTGAGCAATGCTTAAAGGAAGCACAAGACATAATTGCAGCTGAAGAGAAAAATCAAAGCGAAACTGGGAAAGCAGAGAGAAGGACAGGTTGCTTACCTGTAACCATAGATCTTCGAGTGGTCTTCTGTGAATTCACAAAGTTGGGTTATTCCTGCGCCTGTGCAGAGCATTTGGAATCTTCTGGAATCGCTAGGCAGCATGTGCATTGATACATTTTTGGCAGTAACTCCGCCCACCCTAACAGTCCCTTTTAAGGCGCCCCTGCCTAATTCCCCTCAGTTCCTTGAATGACACCGCAATCAGCAGCATCAAGAACATTAAGCATGTCTGTGTGAATTCACAGAAGACCACTCGAAGATCTATGGTTACAGGTAAGCAACCTGTCCATCTTCTTCATGGTCTCTGTGAATCACACAGTTGGGTAGACTGGCAAGCTTCACTCCAGGAGGAGGGTATGTCCTATACATATTGACACTAGGACCATGCTGCACAGTCAAACATCAATTGGATTTATTGACAGCACTTTCAGCAAAACTGATGAGCTATATATACTTCTCATATCAAGGATATCAATCAAGTAACTTGGCAACACATTAACACTCACTCATTGAATAGAAGACAAAAGTACAGCTTTCCCAAAGGCAGCCTCGTTCCTGGAACAAGTGTCAAGTCTGTAATGGGAAATGAAAGTCAAAGGTGATGAAGAAGTTGCTGCTCTGCAAACATCCTCTAGAGGCACCCCAGAGAGGAAAGCTGTCAAGGTGGAAACAGTCCTCGTCGAGTGCCCTCGAATCCGTGGCGGCAATGGCTTTTTCACCACTTCATAGCAGAGAGCTATGGTTGATGTCACCCACTTTGACAGACATTGTGGAGAAATAGGTTCTCCAAGTCTCGAGTCAGCATAGGAAACAAACAGTTTAGGTGACTTCCTGAAGGGAGCAGTTCTCTGGGTGTAAAATGGAGTGGAGGGTACGCTCAAATTCGTCCTTCGGGTCCTGCATCAGAGCAGGGAGAGTGATAGACTGATTCAGATGGAAGCTTTACACCACCTTCAGGAGGAAGGAGACGTCAGGACGGAGCACCACCTTATGTTTGTGGAAGGCACTGTACGGCGGGTCCGAGCGCAAGGCACAGAGTTCTCCAGCTCGACGCGCCGAAGTAATAGGAACAAGGAAAGCAGTTTTCCAAGGCAGGAGCCTCAAATCAGTAGATGCCATGGGCTCGAACCAGCTGCAAGAGGACCAGTTCGAGGTTCCACGTCGGCATAGGCTCAAGTACCGGAGGATGAAAGTTGGCGTAGCCTCTCAAGAACTTCTTTATTGTAGGATCCGTAAAAGGAGACGGATGATATCTAGCCTGGAATTCGACAGAAACAGCTGCCAAGTAGCACCGGATCGACAAAAGTGAAAGCCCTGTGATGGACAGGTGGAGAAGGAATTCCAAGACCTTCGGGACAGAGTACGATTCCATGGTCAGTCCCCGATCAGCCAGAAAGGCTTCAAACTTCTTCCACTTGTAGTGATACAACCTATGGGTAGCAGGTCATCGGGCAGGATCAATGACAGTCTGAACCTCTGGGGGGAGAGATGGAGAGACCCAGCCTCTCAGAACCGAGGATGAATCTGAGGACACAGTGACTCTGGGCCTCTGAACTGAGGATGAGTTCAAGGCCGTACCCTCCATGCTGTTAGTCATAGAGCCTGTACGCCTGCTTGTCTGACATTCCCGTTCTGAATTGTGAGAAGATCGGGACGGGTTGGAAGTCAGATGAATCGGCGCCTGGTTAGATGCAAGACGGTTGCAAACCAAGGTTGTCGGGGCCACCATGGGGTGATGAGAATGGCATCTGCTCAGTCCCGTTGCAGTTTGGCGATTACCCTCGTCAGCAGTGGAAACGGAGGGAAGAGGTAGAGAAGGGGCCCCATCCACTGGAAGAGGAACGTGTTGCCCCTCGAGCCTGGAGTGCGACGTCTGGAGCAGAATTGGTGGCACTGATTGTTGTCTGGTGACACAAAGAGGTCTACTTGGGGAGTGCCTTCTGAACACCAAGGAGCTCTAGGACGTTGATATGGCATGTCAATTTGTTGGCATCCCAAACACCCATGATCTCGTAGGAGTCGAGGTGGGCTCCCCATCTGAGCATCGAGGCATCTGTCATCAGAGAGATGTCCAGTTGAGGGGGTCGAATGGCATACCGACAGGACATTGTCTGGAACCAACCACCATCCCAGCGACTGTGGAACTGCTCGTGGCATCGTGAGCAGTTTGTTTGGAGAGTTACGTAGGGAGTCGAACACCTGTAGGAACCAGTGTTGGAGCGGACGGAACCGGAGTCTGGCAAGGCGAGTCACATAGGTAGTAGCTGCCATGTGACTGAGAAGTACCTGGACAGCATGGGCAGGAAGTCTCCGGGATCGGTGGCAGGCATTGATTAGTGACCGAAGAGTGTCGAATTGGTCTCAAGGCAGGTAAGCTGTGGCTGTACACAAATCCAGCCGAGCTCCAATGAACTCGATGGACTGCGACAGTTGGAGTTGTGGCTTCTCTATGTTGACAACAAGTCCCAGGCCATCTAATACATCTAAGGTGAGATTGATATGCAGTTCGAGATGACGTTGAGAGTTCGCCACAATAAGCCAGTCGTCGATGTAGGGGAAGATCACCACTCCGCACTGATCCAGAAAGGCTGTTACCACAGCCATACACTTCGTGAAGACCCTTGGAGTGGTCGAAAGTCCAAACAGCAGGACCCGGAATTGGATCACCTTGCTTCCGATCTAGAATGCCAGGAACTGTCTGTGGGCCGGATGGATCCCAATGTGGAAATAGGCATCTTTGAGGTCTACTGAGGCGTACCAATCGTACTGTTGCAGGAGTGGAAGGATGGAGGCCAAGGTGACCATCCTGAATTTCTTTGGTTCTATGTATCTGTTCACTCCGCAAAGGCTGAGAATGGGACAGAGACCGTCGTCCTTCTTCGTGACCAGGAAGTACCTCGAGAAGAAGCAGAGGTGGTGAAGTTTGGAGTCCACAGGTTCGATGACCCCTTGGATGGAAAAGAACTGAGGTACTTTTAGCAGGCTCAGTATTGATATACCACAGGGAGGTGGGCTACCCCCCCAAAAGCTTTGCCTAACTGCTTTAGAATGTTCCAAATGTTGTTCTGCACAGGCACAGTTTATCCCAATTTTATGATTCATAGAGACCATGATTAAGAATTAATACTATTTATTATCTGCAGCACTCGTTCAACATTTTTATACAATTTAAAATCCTGGATAATAAAACAGACAATAAAACATTAATACTATATAATATTAAATAAGAACATAATTTGCACATTTACTCTTATCACAGTTCTCCAACCAATCTTGGGAACATTGCTGGAATACTGTATACACAAGAATTCAAATGTGCACTACAATGCCAGACATTACTGGTACCATATTAGAAATATATGGAATTGGTTTAACTTCATCAGTTTTCAATTACCAGTCACAGTCCCCCTCCTCAACAATTCTGAATGTGTATATGAGTTAGGAGTCTCAGCATATCTATACCTGATTTTCATGAAATTAAAGTTCTACATCACACCTCATATGTACTGTTTATCAAAGAAACAAGGCAGCACTCAAGTAAATAAAATCTAAACTAAAACCAATCCAGAATCAACAGAATATCATGTCTTTACACTAAGGGAAGGTATGCTCTACTTGCGAGTGATGAGGATATTTTCCTAAATACTATTTACAAAGCTTATTTCATTGGAAACATGTCTCTTTATGTACTTTATCTTAAGTACATAAAGACACATGTTGGAGCATAACTTCAAGTCCACGAACCAACAGAGTTCCATAGTGGAAGAGAGGTATAAAACATTTTCCCCAAAAGAATATATAATTATGTTAATTTTACTGGTTTTTGGTAAACCTTTCTCATTAAGATTGCCTTGATTTACGTTATGGTCAATATTGTGATATTAAGGGCCCACCCCACCCCGTGAAGTACAGTGGGGTCTGGCTAGATTTGACCACATGCTGTATGGAATGTACAGAGGTTCCTAGAAAAGCATACAGATATAAAACAAAATATCTGAGTGAGCTTCATTTTTTCTAATACAAAGCTCTACTGCAGACACAAGCAGATATCACTAATGAAAGATTTAGAATTACAGCTTTTAACAGAAATGACACCATACTTCACCAACATTTTTCAATATAAAAACCTTTGATATAAATTAATCGGAAACAATTAAGGATAAAAATAGACACATTACACAATAAATTACCATTTCCATATTACAGGACAGAAATTCTAACCTATTAAAGAAGGACAAGGATGAGATTTTAAACAAAAAACTATCATTGAGATTACTTTAAAAATCTGTTTATGGTTCCATTGACAAAGAAAGAAAAAAACATTAAGCTCATTGTTTCAAGTACTACATGCTTCACCACTCCATTAAAGAAAGTAATTTAATCAGTTTGTATTTTCTCAGGAAAATCTCATTCAAAGAAATGTTACTGACATCTATCTAAATAGTAAATAATTATTATTGTCTCAAAATGAGTTTTTGTTTGCCAAGGGCAAATCCACTGCTGTTATTGTACAGCTCTGTCTGAGAAAACAAGAAGTTAAAAAGGTTATAAAGACACCATTAACATTATGGGATTGCCTTGTCAGGACTCAAAAGTGCTTAGTAATTGAGGCTTTTATTCACAGTGTATTATGACCCATATAAATGGCACCGTTAATATGATGCTTTAGGCTTTTATTTTGTTGTGACCTGGCCTAATCACCTACAACAGCTGAATACTGTAAATGTATTTGCTGGAGAGCACATCTCATTTTATCATCTACTTCTCGCTGGAGATTTTGAAGAAAATGTCAATAGCATACAGCTTGGAGGCAAAAGTTTCAAAATAACTTTAAAAATGCACAAGTTTAAAATAACTAATTTGTCTAAACAGCACACTTCTCTTCTGCAATTATAAAGGCAGCTAAAGGACAAATGTATTTGCCTTGTTGACAGAAGTATGTATTTTGTCACTGTCCCAAGTAAGCTAGGGGGAAACAGACTTGAACAAGACCATTGCAGCAGTTTCTTTGTCTACTCAGATAAAGTAGGTGTTAATAAAAGTGAGTATCCTTAGTTGTGTTGCCCCAATTGCACAACACTATTATCATGTTGTGCCAACTTATCATGTTGGAAAAAGTACTACACTTCTATACCATTTTGTTTACCAAGAATGATTGTGCCTGTTTTAACTGGCTGTTTCCATCTATTTTACTGTATTTGCTAAATCCCCCCCCCCCTTTATTTGGACATGGTTTTGGTGTTTTGTTCTTTTAATTACATTTGTACCTTGCCCTAGTATCTTTAGAATAAAGGGGAATTTACACATGTTAAAATAAAATTAACTCATTGAATTAAACATGTTTCAGTATGGAGGCAAAATGTAAGTGTGTAGTATGACATTATGAGATAAATTCAGTATCATTGATCACTACAATAGAAAGACATGGATTGCAACAGGATGTACATTATATTTTTATGTAAATACACTGGCAGAAATAAATTATATCACTAAATGAATAAATAAATGTGATATTGCAATTACCCAGCTAATCCTCCTCTGACCTATTCTTAATCTGAACCTGAAACATTTAAAGGAACATTTGTTCCAAAGCTTTACCATGTGGTTTCATTCAAAGTCATAGCTGTATTATAGCAATATCATTTAATAGCATTTATATTTCTATACTGCTTATCAGTGCAAAGTATTCCCTAAGCAGTTTACAATGTGTTAGCTAACTGCCCCAACAAGCTGGGTACTCATTTTACCAACCTATGGAAGGATGGAAAGATGAGTCAACCTTGGAGCCCTATGGGATTGAACTCGCAACCTTGCAGCTGCAGTACCAGCATTTGACCACTGCGCCACCAGGGCTCCTTATTAGTCTGGATCAGTATGCAAAGAGATATTGTGGCACCTTTTAGACTAAGTGAGAGAAAAAAGTTAGTAGCATAAGCTTTTATAGACAAGTCTAGTTGATCAGATGTACTCCATACAAACTGGATGAGCCAAAAAGACTGTGAAAAGAAGCATCTTTGTCAGAAGTTTTGTTAACAGAGGTATGTCTGTACTGTGATCAGTCAATCATAATTTTTTTAAAAATCACACTCCCCAAGTTTTGTCAAACTTTCAACTTAGCTTTTCACAATCAAAGCCAACAACTAATGTTTTTAGTTTTAGAAACAGAGTCAAAACTAACTCATTTAGATTAGATTCAATAGCTATGAACAATCTCTGTTCCGTATTCAGGAGTTGCATGTGCTACTTGACTGAGCTCTGTGGGAATGTGTTAACACTAGATGTTAACAACTTTTAACTTAGCTTTTCAAAATTAAAATCCTCAGCAGTCTTCTGGAAAATAAGTTCCCTATTCATGTGCAATGCATTCTCTCTCTCTCTCTCTCTCTCTTTCTCTTAATGGGAGAAGGGGAGGGAAAGGTTTTGTACTGAATTTTAAAGAACTTGTAATATTCTAATTACTTAAAATATACCATAAATATAATTTTTAAAAAAATATCATTTAAAAATGGAACAGTAAAATCTACAGGAGAAAAACAGCAACAACACTTGATACTAGATAGTATCTACTTCAAGCAATGCAGAAAAAGAGAATATTAAGATCCTCACCAAACCCGTTTCCTTTTCTTATGTTCTTGTGGACCCAATGTTGTTGGGCCAAAACAGTCTCCTCAGTCAATTGAAGAGATGTTCTCAGTGTCAAGGCCATGTAGTGTTACAAGTCATGCTTGATAAATATGAATTGCAAGTAGACTTTTGCTGTGTCAGGCAAGGAGCTGCCTCTTGCCAAAGTCTGCATGCATTGTAAAGAGGCATATTGGAAGGGTAGGGCCTGGATCCATGTCCATCTGAGAGAAGTCAAGCCTAATTTTAAAGTATAAACTGGAATTTCCCTCCCTCCTGTTGACAGGGAAATGCTTTCACTGATGCATTCAAGAGAGCAATCAGTGATTAATTATCTTGTTTACCTCCACTGAATGGAAACCCTGCCAAACTGGCTCAGACTGGTATATCCCCCAAATAAGAGATTAGTTCCCATAGATGTTGAGCAATCCTATTTGGATTTGAAGGAGGGCAAAGGTCTATACTTAATTTGCATTGTTTCATGTCTGCACCTCCACTGTGTTTGTCTCCCCAGGCCATCTCAGTCATTACCAGTGCCCAGAAGGTGAAAGGTCACGTTCACATCTTCCCTTTGCACACAGACCAAAAATCTTTGTCATGACCCATAAGCTTTGCACCCATCATTCTAAGGACATGGGGCCTTTCGAACTCTCCATAGAATAACATTAAGGTCATGTTTTGCTCCACTCAGAGGTGTCCCCCCCCACTCTATGTGGCAGCCCCCAAGTTAGAAAAGGGCTATATATAGACCAGAGAGAGAGAGAAGAGAGAGAGAGAGAGAGACTCTCTCTCTCCTGAAGATCTCTTTCCTTTCAAACCTTCCGAGTGGTCACCTTTATCAGCTACTCTGATCTTCCGCCACCCAACTTACCTGGACTCTTCTTTGCATCAGAGGGAGAGAAAATGTGTGTATGTCTTAGTCTGCAGTCCATTAAGCTTACCTGTATCCCTTTAGTCCCCTAAGACTGGTCAGAAGTAGTTTTTAGAAGCCGTGTCATCATTTCCCTCTTTTTCCTTTGAGAAACTGCTGTTAATAGCTTTTATTGAATATAGACTATTCTGTTGGGTGCCTACTGCTATCTTTTTCTGTCTTTTTAATGAAGAAATAATGGTTTTTCCTGCAAAATCAACTTGTCCATGACCAGCATTCTTTTCTTCTACCTCAGTTTTACTTGGAGTCACTCTGGTTAATTTTCTGTTTTTAAAATCTTTAGCCTGTAAGGTGCAGCAGAGAGTTAGTGCCTGGAGAAACTTTTCACCCAAACTAGTAAAACCAGTTCACTGCTCTTAACAGTGGGTTTGTTCAAGGTGGTGAGTGGAAGCAGACTCAACCACAGATTCAAGGGATGGACCCAGTATCAACACAGTCCTAACTGTCCTAATGTGTTTCGAAGAGCTGGATAGTGTCTCCATAAGAGAATGTTTCAAGGCCACCTACACTGAGGAACCCAAGGCTGCTGGTCCAAGAAGCAGTGTAAGGACCAGACTTCATAGAAGATACTGAGGCCATATGAAGAGACCTGTTCCCTGCAGTTACCTTTGTGGCTTTAAGATCTTTCTCCCACAAGCGAGCTTTAATCTTGAGGCCGTCTTTTGATGGGTGTGAGGAGTAAAGGTGCTGCAATGGAAACAGGCACCAATGTTATGGCCTTCCTCAAGGCGAAGGAGACATTCAGAGTGGCCATCTCTCTTGGGTTTCTTTCCTTTACAGGAGGTTCAGTGGTTAAAGGATGCTAAAAGGGCCACGCACTGGCCAAAACTCCAGCCAGTAAAAGCACCAAGGGGTCAGCTAGACGGGAGAATTTGTCGCAAAAAATAGTGACATACTTCCCTATCGCTGCAGACTCCATTTGTGCCCACGACTAATCCAACACTTTGCAGAAAAGAAAAAGTAGCAATTTGGCTTTTCACAAGAGTCACACACACACACACACACACACACACACACAATGGTGGTCGTGAGTGAATTGAGTCCCGAAAACCTCCCCCCTTTTTTTTAAAGAAACCAGTTGTGGAAGAGCAATTTTCCACTAAAAAAACCCTCTGTTCTTTTGCTCTGCAGCTTTATCGATCGTGCCAGCCAAAAACTAAATAAGTAACAATGGCTGCTCTGGCATTGAGAGCTCTCCCTTGTAAGCCCCCCCCCCCGAGATCCAACCAATGAGGTTTCAGCCCTGCTGTTTACTGTGTGCTGTGGGTCATCAATACTTTGGGACATTTGCTATTCATATTGACTCTTATAAAAATATCTTCAACTTGCATATAACAAACCAAAAACGGTATCTCTATATAAACAATAGTTTACTCTTATGAAAAGTGCATCTCTGTAAAAGGAACGTTTGCACTCTTTCTATTACATTATTAAGAAATCCTAGCTCCCTACATAAAATCACACTGTAACTCATATTTCAGTATGCATTATGTAATAATGCATAAGAACAGTAGTCACAATCTGGCACAATTAGATGCTAAACAAAGTAATCCTACGGCTGTCTACTCAGAAGTAAGTGTGCACAGAATAACAACCTAATCATATTCATTTCTACACAATCAACACCAAGTTCAATTGTGACCAGTTACTATTTAAGAGAATATGACTGCAATTCTATACTAATTGACATGGGGAACCTACTTTTGAGTAGACATACACAGGATTTCATTGATGTCACAAAAACAGAAACTATACATTGATTGAATCTGAGGCCATGGTTTATTAAATCCATAGATAAAACTAAGCACGCTTATAAAAAATAAGCACTGAAAATATATTCTGAAAGAGAGAAAAATACATCCACGTATATAAAGGCTTCAGAATACATTTAGGCTAGTGGCCTATACATTTAAGTCCCCTCTGAGTGCTTCATTTTTTAAAATGTAAAAATTTCAATGAGCAATATGAGTTTTGAGAAAATATGCCTTTGAAAAATGTGCAATGTAATATTTAAAGATTTATTCAGCCAACTCTTTATAAACAACTCTAAATCTGAAGGGACATAAATGCATTTCATCAGAGATGAAAATCTTCACTGACTGCTAAAATGAGAATCAAAAATTATTACAATCTAGTAATTTGGCTTGCAGCATGCATTAATCAGAAATCATAATAAATCCACATGCTTCTTAGACAGCACATTAGTCAAACAGTTTTGTATGATAACGACATTGACTAATGGGCTCCAACTTAGAAGGGTCAATCATAAACTCATCAAATGCTTCATTTAATTTCTTAATTTGGACAAACACAATTTGTTTATGGGAAAGATATCAGGTGTTCATGAATGAATAATGGCTAGGAAACCAAACTCCATTAATCAGCTCATGATTACAAATGACTCCAAGATTGTTTATTCTAATTTCATTCATTTGGATCAACAAAGAAAATATGAGCAAATGAAACTATTTGGGGAAAATGGCACTTATTCCTCGGTATTTAATAAGGTAGTGATAAATACAGTTTCAGTAACTGTTACACAACTATTTTATCTCTTGAGTTAAAAACATTATTGTTCCACTGAATAATTAATACAGAAGATTTATAATGGAAGTGTGTATCCATAAAGACAAAGGGATCCTTAAAAGGCAGAATAAGTATATAACTACATAATAACGTATGTTTTAAATAAGAAGACTGGCTATTTATCATATACTAACTGGAGAGAACCAAAAAAAAAAAAAATATGTCAGAACTTGTGAACAGATGGGCCAAGCAAGTCTAATCTGGAGCAAGGATTGATACAATGTCAGCTGTTGTCAACTTTAGAATGGATTGTTTCTGGATTGGGAGTCAAGCCGGCTCACCTCTAGGCTGGTGCAGCTGTGCCGAAGAGGGAACTGTCTTTGCCGGGCAGATGGGATGGGAGGCCAGGCAGAGTGATATCATGGCTCACATGCCATGATGGGACAGGGAGGGGCTATTTAATGTCCTGCCACCCCTCGCCTCATCCTCATAATGAAGTCCCAGCAGACTGGAGGAGGGCAAACGTTGTCCCCATCTTCAAAAAGCGGGGGGGGGGGAGAGGATCCCAACAATTATCGTCCAGTTAGTCTGACATCAATACCATGGAAGATTCTACAGCAGATCATTAAACAGAGAGTCTGTGAACATTTAGAAGGCAATGCCATAATCACAAAAAGTCAACATGGGTTTCAGAGAAACAAGTCATGCCAGACTAATCTGATCTCTTTTTTTGATAAAATGACCAGCTTGGTAGATGAAGGGAATGCTGTGGATATCACATACCTTGATTTCAGTAAGGCCTTTGACAAGGTTCCCCATGACATTCTTGCAAACAAGCTTATAAAATGTGGGGTAGACAAGTTAACTGTTAAATGGATTTGTAATTGGTTGACCGGCCAAACCCAAAGTGTACTTTGCAGTGGCTCCTCTTCGTCTTGGAAAGATGTGACCAGTGGGGTGCCACAGGATTCTGTCCTGGGCCCAGTGCTATTCAACATCTTTATCAATGACTTGGATGAGGGAATTAGGGGCATACTTATCAAATTTGCAGATGACACCAAATTAGGAGGAGTAGCTAATACCCTAGAGGACAGGGTCAAAATTCAAAAAGAACCTGGATAGACTGGAGAGCTGGGCCAAAGCTAACAAAATGAAATTCAATACGGAGAAATGTAAGGTACTGCACTTAGGGCGGAAAAAAAGAAATGCATAGATATAGGATGGGGGAGACCTGGCTGAATGAGACTAAGTGCAAAAGGGATCTAGGAGTCCTAGTAGACCACAAGTTGACCATGAGTCAACAGTGTGATGCGGCAGCTAAAAAGGCCAATGTGATTTTAGGCTGCATCAATAGAACTATAGTGTCTAGATCAAGGGAAGTAATAGTGCCGCTCTATTCTGCCTTGGTCAGGCCTCACCTAGAATACTGTGTCCAGTTCTGGGCACCACAACTCAAAAAGGATATTGACAAATTGGAGCGTGTCCAGAGGAGGGCGAATAAAATGGTGAAAGGTCTGAAAACTATGCCTTATGAGGAAAGACTTGGGGAGCTGGGTATGTTTAACCTGGAAAAAAGATTGTTAAGGGGCGATATGATAGCCCTGTTTAAGTATTTGAAGGGGTGTCACATTGAGGATGGAGCAAGCTTGTTTTCTCCTGCTCCAGAGACTAGAACACGGAGCAATGGATGCAAGCTCCAGGAACAGAGATTCCACCTCAACATTAGGAGGAACTTTTTGATAGTAAGAGCTGTTTGGCAGTGGAACACACTCCCTCAGAGCGTGGTGGTGTCTCCTTCCTTAGAGGTCTTTAAACAAAGGCTGGATGGCCATCTGTCAGGGATGATTTGATTGTGTATTCCTGCATGGCAGGGGGTTGGACTGGATGGCCCTCGTGGTCTCTTCCAACTCCACAATTCTATGATTCTATGATTCATGATTACAAATGACTCCAAGATTGTTTATTCTAATTTCATTCATTTGGGTCAACAACAAAAAAATATGAGCAAATGAAACTATTTGGGGGAAATGGCACTTATTCCTCGGTATTTAATAAGGTTGTGATAAATACAGTTTCAGTAACTATTTTATCTCTTGAGTTTACAAACATTATTGTTCCAGTCAGTAATTAATACAGAAGATTTATAATGAAAGTATGTATATACATAAAGAGAAAGGGATCCTTAAAAGGCAGAATAAGCATATAACTACATCATAACATATGTTTTAAACAAGAAGACTGGCAAGGATTGATACAATGTCAACTGTTGTCAACTTCAGACTCGATCATTTCTGGATTGGGAATCAAATAAAATCCTCACCTACCTGAGTATCCACACCTGCTTTAGGTACGCCACCATTCCTATTCTTGCAGGAGCTCCCACTCACACAAGACTAGAAGGATGGGAACCCTGGATGTTGAGAATATCTACATATAAATCTGAAAGGGTGATTACTGAAAAGTTGAAATATTTTAATATATTGTTGATATCCAATGTGCCTACTGTATAATGATCTGCAAGCCCTGCAGATATGGACTGGAAGAAAATTATCTCCCAAAAGTCGCAAGAGCACATTTTATGTGCTTAACTACTTTCAAAATACCAATACTATTAGATAAATACAACAATTATCAATTTGAAGACTATTATCTTTTCAGTGAATGTCATGTCATATGAAAATCATTACTGGAAGCAGAAATATTGCTGATATTTTTAATGCCATGGCTAAAGTAAAAGTGATCTTGTTGAAGAATAAGCTGGGGGGAGAGCTGTGCCATCTAGGCCAATCGCTTTTGCCATCCTCAGGACTATGTCAGCAAATAGTTTGACATCCTCTGGTAGAGAGACAGGAGCAATATTCTCCACTATTGCCAAGAAGATGATGTCAGAGGTGATGGTGAATCAGAAGAAGAAAAGTTGGAATCATAACAGGAGCCAGACGAGTCTGGTGAACCTTCTACTCATGCAAAGCAACAGTAGTATTTGGAAGCTCAGTACGAATGGGAACTGAAAACCTAGTGGAAGGAGCTGTAGTTGTGGTTGACAAAGGCAAACACAGCAGCGCCATCAATGCTGGTTGAGTATAGACAGCCAGAGTGATGAGAGTAGTTGATGCTGGGTGTGATGATGTTATATAAAAATATATATAATAAAGGAATGGTTTTGATTCAATAAGGCTATAATGGTAAAATAATGACTTTTCCCTAATTAACATTAGGGTTCACAAACATTTTCTCACCACTGTGGGTGACTGAAGATTAACCCAGAAGATCTATTCTATAGTACCAGGCAAACTAAGAATGTTTGCTTCCTTGAAAAATATGGCAGACTCAACTTGCGGATTACAGAGAGCATGTGACATCAATCTTTATGAGTGCAAACAACCACATCCCTTGTGTTCTTTCATATTCATATTGGAAGTACAATAAATATCTTATGACATAAAATGTAAATCAGAGTCCTCAGACCTGAATCCTAAAGCAAACAGGGGTAACTTTTTGTGCATGGCTGCAGTAGTAACAACACAACAACTGTAGGTAAGACTTCTCTCTCACAGACGGCTGCTGTTGGAGAATAAAGAGTCCCAGCAGCTGGAGTCTGAGATACAAAGGGTACATTTCTTAATGTCAACCTATGGATATCAAGTGATGTATAAGGTACCTAAAAATATATCCTGGAGTAATGCAGCTTTAAACTGACTCTCAAAAGAAATGAAAAGTACAGTCCAGTGCACCAGCCCCAAGAAGAGAAACACTGTATAAAACAAAATTAAGGGATTTGTCATGCAATAAGGCTTGAATCATATTAGTCCCAACGACACTAGACACACTGAATTAATAGGATTTATGTAAGTGTTGACTCACCAATCAAGAACTGAATCAATGGGTCTACTCTAGTTAGGACTACTAATAGGTGGGATGGACATAATGCAGCTCTCCAGATGCTATTGGACTATATCTTTCATTATTCTTCACCACTGGATATGCTGGTAATTTCCAAACCTCAGCCCACTGTGACTGCTCCTATACAGCTGCATAGGTCAATTTTTGGACCACAGGATGCAACACAGGCTACACCAATCCCACCATGAAATGCTGCATAGGAATGGTTCTCTGTGTGGAATATTCAGAATATACTGCAGTTAAAAGAATTCCATATAGCCTAAGTTTCTAAAACAAAACAAAGTAAAGTTCTTAAAATTTTATGAAATGTGGAGGTTCTAGCTCAAAATGATTGCAGCTAACCCTAAATAGCCACGAAAAAAAAAAAGAATTCTCAAGATGTATTATTACATAAGAAAACAGAACATGGATTTTACACACACACACACACACACACACCTATTTGCTCTCTTTTATTGTTTTAAGACACAGATGTTGATATATTTTGTATACAAAAGGAGACAGTCACTGATTAGTCTATACCTATGAAAAAGACTGAGCATATTAAAAACCATTTTATGGACATACACACTATGAAAAGGCAGCCAAAACCTGTTAACTATAGCTTTTTAGGACTATCAAAACTGAAAACTAATAAGCATTCAGGGATGGATACATGCGACTTACAATTTCATGACAATCTAGTTAAGGTCACAATTTCTGCACACCGAAGTTGTAAGTAAGGCCCACTGAACCCAGCAGGACTTATTTCTGAAGAGTCATGTTTTGGATTGAGCTGCTATTGCAAAAGTGGCTCATTTAACTGCAAAGCAATACATTCAACTACTATAGAAGCACCTGCGCAGAGAAATAATGGAATAGATTGTACTAAATATAAAACCTGAAGTAAAGCAAAGGATGTTTCCCACAGAACAGCAATTCTCTTTTTTCATAAATTATGAGTTTAAAAAATCAACAACATCTCTGTTGCTGTGTGTTGGCTTAGCCGCTGAAATATATATAATTAATTGTCTTGGCAAACTTTGCTAAATACAAATAGATATAAATAACTTAAGGTAAACACAAATTTGTCTTTGACTTGAGATCAATGACAAGCAGGCAAGATTCAGCTGCACATAATTAGCACACATTTGCATCAAAATCATTCATACCATATGCTACATGAGCAAAAATCCTGCTAGTTATAATGTAAACATGAGGTATATTTACTTAGAGCTAGTACGGAAAAATTACCTTCCGAACAGCAATTCTGAAATGTTTAGGACTACTGCTGAAACCAATTAATAGCTGAAAATGTACTATAACACACAATAAATATGTTGTAAGAAATCAGGACTTCTACTGTTACTTTTTTGAAAACAACATTTTAGATTCTACATACTGATAAAACAAAAATTGATAGAGTACTTTAGATACATATTTTCACTAATTTTGAATGCATATTAGATTTTCTAGTATCAGGATTTCAGATTTATAATGACTTATAATAACTTCACCAGACTGACTGGTTTATACTAAGCCTGTTGTATTCAGATAAAATTCAATGCACTTACAATGAAGCAATTCTCTGAATGAACCACCATCACTACAGTTCTCCTCTTCAGTTTCACACCCCACAGCCCATGATCTTGTTTGTAAACTGGCCAAAGAGTATCTACAGATGTTCAATGTGAAGTCGAAGGCTTTCACAGCCGACATCCATAGGATTTCTGTGGTTTTTTTTCCAGGCTATGAGGCCGTGTTCTGGAATAGTTTATTTCTGACGTTTTGCCTGCATCTGTGGCTGGCATCTTCAGAGAATGGTGGGGTAGGAGTATGGGGGGGGTATATACTGTGAGGCCCTGTTGGAGAGGATATGTAAATTTGTGTAATTGAATGGCTATTTTCTGGGTGGAGATATGCAAGGAGGAGGAGTGTCTGTTTGGCTAATGGTCCATTGTTTGCTGGAACCCCCCTGTCTCTGAGTGGAGTTCATTTGCATGTGTTGAGTTTTGATTTTAGTGTCTTTCAGGACTGGTAGCCAGATTTTGTTTACTTTAAGGGTTTCTTCTTTCCTGTTGAAGTTGTCCAGGTGTTTGTGGGTTTCAATAGATTCTCTGTGCATTCTGACATGATAGTTGTTGGCCTGGTCCAGAATTTCAGTGTTTTTAAATAACATTTTGTGTCCATGTTGGTTTATAACATGTTCTGCTACTGCTGATTTTTCTGGCTGGCCCAATATATGGATGATATGTGGACCACACTCACAGTATATAAACCCACACACCCCTACCCAACCATTCTCTGAAGATGCCAGCCACAGATGCAGGAGAAACATCAGGAATAAACTCTTCCAGAACATGGCCTCACAGCCCAGAAAACCCCCACAGAAAACCTAAGTATCTACAGAGATTATCAATTTATGCTCCAAGATTCTTTTTTTAGCTTGACATATTTTAAAATTGTATTTCTATTTTAATTTATGATTCTTCATTACATGGTCAGATCAATAGTCCACCTAGGCCTGTATTGTTCATTCTGACTAGAAGTGGGTTCCCAAATTATCAGGTAAGTCTTCACATCACTTGCTAACTGATCTCTGATGGCTGGGATTCAACACAGGAGCTTACTCATGCAAAGCAAATTAATCAGTAAAGCCTCAGTAGGGTGTCAGGCCTGTATGCAAAGTGTAAAGTACAAGTACTTACTCCACATATTCAGTGTTAGATTATGTATAGCCATTATCTGTACAACACACCTGCCATGTGTGTGTTCTACAATGGAACCTCTTTCACTCTCTTACACAGAGAAAGGGCTAGCTGAAAAGGTATCTAGTCAAATCCTGTAGCTAGCACCTATACTTTACTCCATTATCTACCATGACCAAGTTTGCAAAGATTCCTGATTAAATTATTGGGACACAACTGAATACCTCCCCTACCAGGTTCTCTCTCTCCCAGAAAATGGCCCTGCAGTTGGTAAAGACAGGAAATGCTATTGATAGGAAATGTCACCTTTGGAGTAAGGGTGATCAGCTTCAGGCTTCTGTGATGTCTTTCTTAATTGGGTGCTTGCTTGAGACAGACACCATTTGTTTCTAAGAAGTTCCTTTGTTTTAGAGAATTTCCTGACATCATGCTTGAGATGCTTTAAAAGGATTTACTCAGACACTTAAGATGCTTTAAAATGATTCCAAATTCGATGGTAGTTTGTTCTAGGAGTGGGCATTGGAGTTATCTCCTCCTTCAGAAGGCCTCTTATTGAAGGAGGCCTCTTATTGAAATAATCATTTAGTCTAGGCTTTACTCCTTTTAAGTTGAAATCACTTTTTCTGAACCCCAGCACCTGGAATTTTGGCCAGAGAATCTCATTAGCTCATTTTCTACTCCTGGCTCTGGCTTAGAGGACGTTAGTTAGCTTATTCTCTTGGTCTTTGCATTGTTCCAGCCAGGAGTGGCAAGGAAGGTCCAACAGGACCAAGGAGACTGTTAAGATCTCTAAAATCTGTCTTTCACAGAGTACTTTCCCCTGTACACTGAAGTTTCCCAAAACTATAGATTTTCCTTGGTTTTTTTCCAGGCTGTGAGGCCGTGTTCTGGAATAGTTTCTTTCTGATGTTTCGCCTGCATCTCTGGCTGGCATCTTCAGAGAAAGAAGATGCCAGCCAGGATGCAGGCGAAACGTCAGAAAGAAACTATTCCAGAACACTACTCTGAAGATGACAGCCACAGATGCAGGTAAAACATCAGAAAGAAACTATTCCAGAACACGACCTCACAGCCTGGAAAAAAACCAAGAAAAATACATGGATGCTGGCTGTGAAAGCCTTCGACTTCACATTTCCCAAAACCGCCCCCTTTCTCCAATTTGTGTGTGGATTAGGGAAAGCATTATATTATCTTTATTTTTAAATGTATTTCTTTCATCTCTCCTTCCTCTTAGCAACCTCCAAAGTTTCATCAAGCCTTTTCAGTCTTAGAAGATTGCTCAGCTGAGTTAGTATTTCCCCGTCCTAAAGCAATTGTACTCTATTAGACACATGCTTGTATTTTCCATGGTACTGTTTGCATTTATGAATCTCTACCACAGTATACTGTCATTGCCTATGCAACTGTTGTGTATATCTTTATTGCCGTGTGTTTAATAAAATTCCATTTTTAGAGAGCTCTGTGTAAATGTGGATATTGATTTCAGTTTGCCTAGGATGCACTGTTCTCCAAGGTCACAAGATTTCTGGTAGGCATATGAACTGAGAACATGTATGACTGCATTCATGTGCTCTGAGGCCATACTAGGTAACATTTCCTATCATAATAACCATTTCACTCAGTCTGAATTCAGCAATTAGCATTGCCACAGGGTTGCTTTGAGAAGAAATGGAAGATGGCACCCCAAATGCTCAGTTGTCTAATGAGTCCTGACCACCTACAAATTGCTAGCTGCCCAGTGTATTCATTTGCTGATCTGTATTAAAAATAGTTGATGCTTACAATGGATCTTTATAATAGATCACTTTCTACCAGGTTGCTTACAGACACAAGCATGTAACCTGGCTCTATACTTATTTCAACATAACAAATTGTTTCTGTTTTAAATGTTCTCTGAATGCTCCCCTAAGACATCTCAGCATCAATTCCTCCTCTCCAGCTCATAACACACTCAACCACCTTTTTGGTTCTGCCTCTCTTTGAACTATTTCTTTTCCAGCTTGTCATGATAACTAGTCCAACAATTTCCAGCACCATCTATCATTATGCCACTACAGTTGACCCTTCGTATCCATGGAGGGTTGGTTCCAGTGTTACCCTAAAAGGAGGGGGGCAGCTTTAGAGTCCCATCCATGCTGCCAATAATTCTGGAGGAATTATTAGCTCAAACAAAAGCTTGCAAGAGGAGGGTAACTTTGGGGATCTTTTCATCTTTGTATACCAGTACTAACTGTAGAGAGAACTCCAGTTAAAGTGAAATAAAGTATTTTTATTGGAAATAACACAGGGAATATGCTAGCATACAAAATGCACACTCTTAAGAACCATAGAAGGCTATAAAAAAGAAAGGTGGAGAGGTTGGATAGAGAGAGGTCTGGGAAGATGGAGTTATAGTCTTCAAGAGAAGAGTTCCATGCAGTGAAGATACTAAGACTGGTGTCTGAAGGTGGCACAGAAAATCCACAAGTGTTGGTGTCCATCTGTGGCACACTTTACTATTGTTAGGGGACTAGTAGTTATACCATATTTTATATCCTGAAGGGGTACTCTTGTTAGGGGAAAGCCTGGATGGCTTTCTCATGGGACAGACAAAGGAAACCAAAACTCAACTGATTCTTCTAATTGCTGGGAGGCAGGAATTAGTGGGCTTCCGACAACCTTGTAAGGTTGGACAGGAGGGGCTATAGGAGAGATTTCCATAGGAAGAGCTTAAAGAATAGTCACTTAATTGCTTGATTGAATAATTGCTGAAACACCCAGGGCTGAAAGAAAGGATTAGCATATACCTCCTTAATGACTGTGTCTACTAAGGGGCTTTCCGCATAATCCTAACTTGGACTTTCTTGCTGTTATATTTCTAGACACATCCAAGGTCACTGTGACCTCCAGGTCACTGTGACTTTTGGTTTGTCCCAGTCAACCTGACCCCAAAAAGTGTCCAATATTTCCAGTTATGAGATACTGTGGGGAGGGGGCAGTAGGGCACACTAACAACAGGATCCCCCACGGATACAAAAAAATGTCGATGCTCAACTTCCTTATATAAAGAGACTATATAAAGCTCAGGCTCCAACCAGTTGCTTCCACCCTCATGCACACCCAGAAGACAAATGCTGTTAGGGTGAAACCCAGACCCCCTCCCCACTCCACCCTGACAACCAGTTCCCTCTCTTCCTCCCTCTTGTTTTCTCTCCCCGCCCCGCCTCAGCAGCTTCTTTGACCTCAGCAGAAGAGTGCTGCACAACAGCTTCTGCCATGGTCCTTTCACATGGCCACCAGGCAGGGTGTGGGAGTGACGTGACATCCCACATAGCTTTTTAAAAACTAAGTTTTTAATGCTGTATTTTTAATTTTTTATCATTGTTTTCAATCCGCTGTTGGTTGAATCCCTGGATCCAGAGGCCATGGATATGGACAGGCCATTGCAAAGTATAAGATCCATGTGACATTAAGAACTGATGCTTTTCTTGTTTTCCTTTCCACCTTCCCCATTCTCTTTTCATTCTTGTCCTGTCATTTTAGACTGTAAGCTTAAAGGCAAGAGGCATCTTCCTTTTATTAATAGAGAGGGAGCATAAATGCCAAAATACGTATGTTTGTATGTGGGTATGTATGGCTCACAACCTATATATATGCACACCTCACAAACTCCACTGTACCAATCTAGATTTTCATCCTTCTTACTGTTTTTCAGAAGACACAAGACTTGTTGGTGCATGATCCAATCCTTTTTAATATTTACGTAAATCATGTAGCCAGTGGGTAGAAACCCAGGCAAAATGAAAAGAATTTAATCTTTTAGAAGAAACACAGAGAGAGGGGCAGAGGGGGGAGGGAAAGATGAGCATAGCACTAAGTGGGCGGGGGGGGCGGACAAACACCAAATGTGATTTCACTTCTCTGGCTGACATCAAAACTAAGAACATAGGATGAGTTGCAATATATCAGACCAAAGGCCCATCTAGCCTAGCATGATGTTCCATTGTGGTCAATCACGTGCCCACTGGAAGCTCACAAAGAGATTCAAGTAAAGCACTAGTGTTCCCAGTACTAGGTAATGACAGATACATAGCCAGGATGACTGGTGTACATTGATAACCTAAGAAGAAGGTTAAATCAAGGAACATGGCATCTTGAGTGTCATTATAGTAGGGTCTATACCATGCAGATCCAAAAACATGGTCTGAGGACCCATAATGCAGCAATCTGCCTGGAAATGGGCAAGTTGTTAATGCCTAGCATTAGTGTCTATGCTGGAATTAAGCAAGCCTGGAGATCTACACTGCACTAAAACCTATTACAGCACAGGGAAGAAAATTTATATAAAATGCAACAGAGGAACTTTAGGCTCTCACTGCTTACCAACTAAAAGATTTATATAGCTGTCCCTCCACATTCACGCATTTGCCATTCACGGATTTAAGTACAGTATTCACGGCTTGAAAATATTCTTTAAAAAACAATAATCCAAAAAGCAAACCTTGATTTTGCCATCTTATATAAGAGACACCATTTTGCTATGCCGTTGCGGATAATGGGACTTGAGTATTCACGGGGGGGGGGGGGGTGTTCCTGGAACCAAACCCCAGCTAATGTGAAGGGACAACTGTAGATTTATTTTATTTTAATTTTACTTTATTGATTTTATTTAAAGATTAATTTACTCATTAACTTTAATTAATTAGATTGAAATAAATGTTCCAAATTTGTGTTGATTCTAACAGAAGTATAACATAACTTGCAATGTAACAAAGGCTACCATTCACTGTTACAAGGAAAAACTGACTTCTTTTTCCTTCTGTTATTTAGCTATAGACACTTACAAAATAAAATGATGTATACTGTACAAACTATATTACTGCAGAGCATAGCTCACCTCCATTTCACCCCCATACCATCACCCCTGGGTTTTACTCTTCATCTTGTATGTAACATTAACTGGCAAGAGGCAGTTATGCAGGACAGCATCTTTTGTACCTCTATTATAACCTGCTACTGAAATGGAAAAGAGATCATCCTGACTATCATAGGAGATTTTTACATGGGGAAATTATTCCCCAGGGAGATCGGGACAGAAACGGGGCTGTTCCAGTAGCAGTGCCCTGTTTCACACACACCCTTCCTTCTCACGATCTCCCATCATCTTCCCTCCATGCTGCTTCCATTTCTCTCTCGGTAAGTTCCGTGATTTTTTACTAACGAAAGTTCTAGTTCTCAACTAAAGTTCTTCGTTAGTAAAAAAATCATGGAACTTACTGGGAGAGAAATGGAAGCAGCACAGAGGGAAGATGACGGGAGATCGCGAGAAGGAAGGGGGCCTGAGAAACAAGGCGCGGCTACTGAAACAGCCCCGTTTCTGTCCCGATTTCCCCAGGGAATAATTTCTCCATGTGAAAATCTCCTTAGTCCCAGGCTATGAAGTGTTTAGGTACCCAAAATCCAGAGTAATGCCTATGTACCACCCCCCTCTTTCCCAATGCACACGGGACACTATTCTATCTCCCTAATGAATCCATTTGTTCTTTGAAGTTATGTGGAGAGGCCTTCCTGGTAATGCCACGTGTGCGTGAGGTTCACTCAGCAATCACTCAGAGCAGGTCATTGAGCTTGGTGGCATCTACTATGTGGAATGCTCTTTCTCTTGAAATTCAACAGGCTCCAAGTATACTTCATTTTCAATGCATGTCAAAAAATATTTATTTTTCAAGCCTTCCCTGATCAGTCCAACCTAATATCTATTTCTCTGACATCATAAAGAAGGCATGTTGATTTGTACATTGTATATTTGTGTTCTATGTATATTTTAAACTTTATTAGTATACACAGCTTTGAAGGTTTTGGATCTAAGTGGTATATAAATACTTGTAAACAAATAAATACATTGATAACTGAAAGCCTGTACAACAGCTGACCTGCATTTTGCCTTTTTTTTTTAAACCCTCACTCTTCTGGAAAAGTTTAGGCCTTATCTTTGCAATATAAGGTCACTCCACTAGACCCTAACATCATCCATGTGTCCTTCTTATTGGTTCGGTGAAAGATGTTAATTTGCCATGTAGTCTCTAGCACCAGTGTAGTAGCAGTAGTAACAATATTTTAATTTTACCCTGTCTTTTCCCCAAAATTGGGAACCATGGGCAACCTTGGAAAGTTAAAAGATATATAGGTAAGAACAGATATAGATAAAAACATTAATTCCGGTTTGGCTTCTGGCCTGGATTTTCTACAAAAACTGTCATAGTCATAGTGGATTATGTGTGCCAGGGAATGGATGGAAAACAAAGAACAGTGTGATTATGTTAGCTTCACTTGGATCTCTCAGCAACTTTCAAAAACAATCACCATTGGAAGCATGATGTTAAAGAGCATATATTCCTTCTCAAAGGCAGCACTTTCTCTTTTTTTGTGATTACAGCCTGCCCTGATGGACAGGAGCAAAACATATTAATGATTACATTTCCACTTTCAACAATGTCATTCCAGAGGATCTCTGAACCTTTAGAAATGACTTTCTGTAGGAGCATGAGGCTCAGTGGAAACTTGAGGGGAGACCCGTAAAGTCCCAATGCATAGGAAATGGACATATTAAATGGCACATTTGTTCATGGCAGCCAGTGCAGTATTTGTTATTATATCTTCTTTGGTATTACTTCTTTTAAACTACAGGAAAAGAGATTCCACCTAAACATGAGGAAGAACTTCCTGACTGTTCAGCAGTGGAAAACACTGCCTTGGAGTGTGGTGGAGTCTCCATCTTTGGAGGTTTTTAAACAGAGGCTGGATGGCAATCTGTCAAGCATGCTTTGAGTATTTCTGCATGACAGGGGATTGGACTGGATGGTCCTTGTGGTCTTTTCCAACTCTCTGATTCTATGATTCTTTGTTGTTTGTTGTGTGCCTCCTAGTCATTCCTGACATATAGCCACTCAAAGGTGAAGTCATCACAGGGTTTTCTTGGCAAGATTTGTTCAGAGGGGGTTTGCCATTGTTTTCCTCCAAGGTTGTGACTTACTCAAGGTTACCCAGTGGGTTTCCATTATGTCTATAGCACAATCCTAAATATAACTGGACTGACTATGTGATGTATGTTGCTGTCCTTGAGCAAGCAGGGATCACCAGCATTGAGAGCATGATATTGAGAACACAGCTGCGCTGGGCAGGGCACGTTTCTAGGATGGAGGACCATCACCTCCCAAAAATACTACTCTATGGTGAACTCGCCATGTGTTAGCGTGAGAGGGGCGCTCCAAAAAAGCGATACAAGGACTCCCTGAAACTACACCTCAGGCTCGGCCAAATTGATCACCAACAATGGTCTGCCCTGGCCTCACATCGGGAGGCATGGAGAGGCACTATCCACAATGCTGCAGCCTTATTTGAGAACTCACGCCGAACAAGTCTTGAAGAGAAACGACAACACAGAAAAAATCACCACCCAGAAACATCACCCAATGAGACCTTCTGCTGTGCTTTCTGCAACCGGACTTGTTTATCTCGGATTGGCCTTTTTAGTCATCAGCGCGCCTGCAGAAAGCATGGGATGAGTCTTTCCTGAATCTTTGTTTGCGAAGAAAAGCCAGAGAGAGTGTGTCACAAGTTATAAGAACCTCTGCACTACCGTTCTGTTTTACAATATTTTCAGACTATGGGGGAAAAGTAAGGGGTATCCATGAATATAAACAGAGGCAACATTCAAAGTAAGAAAACTAAATCTAAGTTATCACATACTATTCCTTTTAAATGTAGTCCTCCAAATTCAGAAAAATACTAAGATTTTCCTCTTTTGTTCCCACCTGGTCTTTAAAATGGGCTGGCAAAGCCACTGGCCATGGGAAACAAAATGCCACACTATTTAAGCAAGTAATTTTCATCAAAGTGTGGGGGGAGCAACAATCTATGAAGTAATGAGTGATCCTATTAGTTCCACCAGACTAAAATCATACAGTCTACGTATGTGGTCTTCTCTCTCACATCTGTCATGAACAATTTTAGAACCATATATTGTCGACCACTTATTAGGAAAGAGTGAACAATTACAAATTTGTCATTCTTGAGAAATATTTCATGAAAGACAGAAGTCAACAATACAAGAAACATCGTACTGCATTTAGAGAAGGCAATATTAATACATTTGTATTTTTATGTCCAATTCATTTATCTGAACAATTTTGAAAAGACTGTGATGGAAAATTAACAGAACAAACTGAGTATATAATCACAGGATAATGAGTTAAACTTCCAAACATCCAGATAAGCTGTCAAATAGCTCCATTAAATAGAAAACATTCATTATTCTTCTGTCATTTTTTCCACATATTGTTAATATCATATTAATATCTTTATTCTCAAGTCTGCTTTAAACTATCCACAATTCAGTCTTTAAAATACAATATTTTGCATGCTATTTTAGAAAGAGATTTGAAATGCAGATTCCACATGCAGATCAGACAGCCATTTCAACTCCAGACCTTTGAATGCACACATCAATCAACTTTTGTAATTGTTTTCATAAGGAAGAGAAGAAAATCTAACCAGTATGGTAGATTTTTGCTACAGGTTTATATGGGTAGCAGAAATTAACCATTCCAATAGATTCATATCTACTTAGGGTATGTTTTTAAAATGGCTGTTCTTAAATTAAATTAAAATATGGATAACTCAAAATATGTAAGTTTAATCTATTAGAGTATCCATGTTTCTTATTCTGCTGAGTTATCTTTGAATGTTATCTCTCAATACTATTTAAGAAATGAGTATACATTTAATGTACAAACAAGCATGAAACCTTTAACAATTCTCTGTCATTCAGTAATGAATTCTGGAAAAGAAATCACAGACACCCAAGTGGTTTGGCAACTGTAAGTGACAGAAGCTATGCTAAATCCTCTGTTTACACTGGGGATTAGCTGAGTAGATTGTGAGTAGCAAACTGAGCTGTCCATGGTCAAGGGAACCTGTTCCTTGTCAGCCCATAGGGCACAAGGACAAAACATGGTCCTGGTAGGAAGTGACCCATAAACATATTCCAACGAAGGATTTATACAAAGCCAGTCTGCCTCATAGAAACTCCATATGACCATTAACTGGGCTGCAAGGCTTGCCAGGAGGCCTAATTACAGGTCTACAGAGCCCAATAACAAAAGCTGAAGAGCTTTAGCCTAGGGATGATCTGCTTTATACTGACTTGAGAGAGTCCATATAGAGTGACAAAAAGAAAGAGGTTTAGCGTTAAAATTCTCCCAGGAGAGGCAGCATTGTAAATAAGCCTGGAAAGCCCACATGCAACATACTTCAGATAGGCTTAAACATGCCACCCTCTCAGAATTAACATTCAGTCACTGCCTGCTTAACATCTGCTCAGATATGGCAAGTTGCTGTGATATTGTTACTCTATTATAAAATGGCTTTCTTCTGTATAACTGCTGAGAAAATAAGTAAATAAAGTGATTCAAATGTAAGTTTATAGTTGGTAGCAATAATTTTATTTATTTATTTATTTTATTTAGTCCTTACTGAGTGGCAATATTTATGTGCATAAAATTAGTTTCCTTAAACAATTCACAAAAAGAACTTCTACATTACTTTAGTTATTGCCTTAGCTGTGCAAACCTATTTACAATCTATCATGAACATAATAATAATAATGATAATAAAATTTTATTTCTATCCCGCCCCTCTGCATCGCAATCGGGGCGGCTTACAATATAAAAACTCCATAGTCACAATACCCTAGCCCACCCACTCCTTAAAATAATATTATATGAAACCTATATAATAATAATATAACATGAAACCTATAACCAATATTCAAGCAATATAGATTTCTAATAAATATAATACAAACTGTGTTAATATAATATTAGTAGTTCAGCTTCTTGAAAGTATATCCTACGGGAATTCTGTAATGGCCAAGTAATGATAAAACATTTAAAAAGATTACTTGAATGAATCAAGAAAAACAGCACATGCAAATTTCTTCTCTATAACATTGCTTGATTTCCCATTAAAACATGGGCATGGACTTTAACAACTGAATGCTTTAAGGACTTCAGATACTAAATTATTTTTGCTGGGCATTCAGACATATTAATGGTACCACACACAATTAATGGCAATGCTCAACACCTATAATGTTTACCAAAGAAAAGCAAATCAGTAACATGAAAGATACTTCTTGCCAACTGTGAAAAAAAAAAAGTTTTCCAAGGTAAAGTATGGAGTGGAATGCAGTCCTCTAGACTAACTTCTTATTTCTTGAACCCAGAGATGCTTTAGCATTTAAAAACTACAAGAAAGAAAACTTGCACAATAAAATACAGGTTCTAAATTGTTTTGTAATCATACCTAAAAGGGAGTACAATGAAATACAAAGAAAAGTTTTCATTTCACACACAAAAAGAAACATAAAGTGGTACCCAAATGTTGTCAATTCCCATTTCTCTTCTAAGACACAGTTACGGTAACTCTTAATCATATACTGAATTTTTTTAAACAATAAAATGGTAAAACTTTCTTAATCATGAAAGAGGATTCTATGCTCAATTTATTCACATTTCAAAGTTTAATGAAAATCTCCTCAAACAGGGTTACATGGTATCTGTATTCTGCTTTTTTGGTGCCAAGAGAAGCCATTTTAATTTGATAATATCTAAAATAAACTTGTCTTTTAAATAAACCTTGAGCTGTAATTTTTAAGTGTGTTTTTAACTGTTGTAGTCTGGCTCCACTAGAAGGAAAATTTTCTGCAGTATTTCTATCATTTTTATGATTGTTCAAATTATTGTATAGATATTTTAAATATCTAATCTGTTTTGTTTGCTCTGTAAACTGCCCAGAGATATCTGTCGATGGGCAACCATTAATAAAATATATAAATAAAATGATTTAGCATTTTATAAATAAAACATATTTTCCATTCCCATAATTCATTCAAGAGTAATTGGGACCTCAACGTTTAACTCTGATTTTACATTTTTTAGATTAAAAAGTGTCACAAGAACTTCAAATGTGCTTTGAAATCTACCGACTACTGATCACAATGACATAAAACTCATAGTACCTGTAATACATTTTCTAGGTGTTAAATTAAAAAATGAGGTATGACAGCTCAGAGCAGTATAAACAAATTGTGCTTTTCAAGGTCTGTACTGTCACATCTACTTTATAATTATATGCTTCAGAGATATATTAAAAGAATGGGAGAACAATGTATACATTTGAAACTACGATGTAAGAGATGCTACACTGGAAAATGTGAGCATTTACTGGAAACAAGAATACAAAAGAAACTGGTTTGGGGCAAAAGGCTGGAGAGGGGAGAAGTCCCCTAACTATATTCTGATTATTTTACCTTATTTTATAAGGTTTAATTATGGAACTGAAGACAGAAAACTAAAACACAGGCTGCATATATAATGAAGCAGTCAAAAACTTTATGTTAACTTTTAGGTTAAAGTATGCACACAGATTCAATAGGACAGGTAAACACAGTATGAGAGTGGTGCATTATATAATTTTGTAGATTTTTATTACCTACTAAAGTTACAATATATACTTTGATGTTTTGTTGCAAACAGGAAATTGTTCTTATACAACTAGAGAAGCATAGCTATAAACTAGTAGAGTATCAGCCTATATAAAGGTACAAATATCTACTACTAATGCAGTAATTTGTGATGAGTTATATATATGTCAGTGGCAGAACTTCTAATTTACTTACAATGCTGTCAAAATAAACACCAGAATGATTTTATTTCTTTTATTCATATCAACTATTTCTTATACTTACCAGCAGCTTCAAGAACCAACTGTAATCTAGCTTTGGCCTGTTCCGCAGCAGACTGGTGGGGGAGAAAAGAGAATATTAAATGTTGAAATCTAGATTTGGCTGAATTAGTTTTAGCACAAAACTCTGGCATTTGTTATTCATTAACTAGCATTAACTACACCATTATATTTTCAGGGTATAATCACAACAGTTATATACCGGGAGATAGAAAATGTGTTTTGTTTTTGTCAAAGAAAATTTGGCAACAGGCCAGGTATGAAAGGAGACATATTGGTTCAGTTTGGACAACATAAATAAAGCCAGGGATCTACAGGACCTCTGGCTTATCCATTACAAGTAGTGCTCTGTGACAAAGTGCCTAGCTGCTCCCGCTTACAATTTATAATGTTGTTGGAACACAGAACCTTTCTCTTTGTTTAGCAGTTCCCAATGAAAACAGGAACAATTGTGTAGCATGTACCAGCACATTGCTTTTAACCAATAAGCCAGAGTTTTTGCTCACGGATTTAATTATTAATTAGGCATAAACGACTATAAAAGGGTAGCTTTTATATTTTAATTAATTAATTGATTAATTAATTGATATGCAAAAGTGGGACCCAAGGCAGCTCACAGAAGACATCAATTAAAATACATCAGTGCAATTTAAAACAATTAAAATAATCACATTTTTAAAATATTAAAATTATTTAAAACATAAAAGCTAAAAAAGAAAAAGAAAACCCCCACACCACAATGAAAAGCCTCTGTGGGCAAAGCTATATATTAAAAGCCTGCTTACACAAAAATAATTTTTGCTTGCCAACAAAAGGAAGGCAGGGAGCGGGCAAGCCTAGCCTCTCACTGAAGGGGAGGGAGGGAGCAGCCACTGAGAAGGCTCTCTCTCTCTCTCTCTCTCTCTCTCTCTCTCTCTCTCTCTCTCGTCCTCACCAAGTGAGCCTGGGATGGTGGTGGGACTGAGAGAAAGCCTTCCCCTGTGGATTTCAGAACCCTTGCATGTTTGTATGGGGAGATGCATTTTGTCAGATAGTCTGGACCCAAGCCATATAGGGCTTTATAGGTTGTGACCAGCACTTTGAATTGTGCCCAGAAACGAAACAGTAGCCAGTGAAGCTGTTTTAACAAGGAATTTATATGCTCCCTATAACTCGTTTAGTTAGCATTCTGGCCATAGCATTCTGGACCCACTGAAGTTTCCAAACAGTTTCCAAAGGCAGCCCCACGTAGTGTGCATTACAGTTGTCCAAATGGGATATAATCAAGGCATGTGTCACCGTAGCCAGGAATGGGCACAGGTGGTATATTTGGTATATACAACCATGGTTGACACATACCCATAGATAGATTTCTATACATAATACTTCTATTAATTTACAAGGCCCAACAATCTTCCTGCCCTTGGCAGCCACCTCAATCTGCACTAGAGGGTTGCTTGAGCATTTAGTGTGGGAAAACGCATAATTTCCACCAAAAAAACAAAACAAAAAACACACATTTTCTCCACTACCCTTCCTTCTCAAAGAGACTTCTGCTGGGCCAAAGGGTATTCTACCTGCAGAGGAACTGGAAAGGATATAAACATTGCTTTTCTCCAAATTTTTACTTCCTTTTTTATAGCCATAGTGACAAAAAAATTTTTTAAGGGAAAATAAAATAATCAGGGTTCTGACTGGAGACGCTAAAGTTCTTGACAATGCAATCCCATATATACTGACTGAGAATATATACTGATGTAATGGGTCTTTCATTTTATATGCAGATTGCTACCAAAGTATGACCTGAAGTTTTTCTCTGGACTGTATTCAGGAAATAGTAATATCAAGACTAGAACATCCTAGTTAGACAACACTTCCACATACCTTGTTCTTTGTTTTTGTTTTATTTGGTGAGGAAGTGATATTGTTGTAATTTTATTGTATGTTGTTTATTTGTTTTAATTCTGTTTCAAGATACCTTGGAGCCAAAAATTTTAAGTTTTCTAAACCATAAAGACTAATATTCCAGTGCTAAAGGCATATTTCAACAGAGCTTTGCATCACTGAAGTAGTTGACTATTAAGCTATAATTCTGGGGAAAGCATTTCCACCAAATAGCAGTATCTTACTATTAACATTTCTCTTACCGACTAAACAGTACATCCTATGCTGGGCTTCAGTATGGTTCCCTTCTACATGAAAATGTAGACAGGTTCAACTTGGTGCTCAAATGTCTTTTCGAGGACTGAAAATGCTGAATGGTTCATCCAAATGGATCTATTAGATCATTCAACAGCTCAAGAAAACTACATAACTTGCTTTTCACCAAATTACGGAAGAAAACATGTCTCAGAAATCACAACTTCTACTGAACTCTGATCATTTACCAAAAAATAAATAAATCTGTATTTAGATATTCTCAGGATTTTAAAGATGGCATGAAATGAAATGAAATCGGTAAAATGAGTACCCGGCTTGTGGGGGCAATTAGCTAACACACATTGGAAGCTGCTTCTTGCAGTGTAGATGTGTAAATTGCTATTGCTTAAAACAATTTGTAAGCCACTCTGATAGCGTTGTGGCTGAAGAGCAGGGTATAAATAACTAAATGTAAAAAAAAAAATGAATCTCAATTATCTCCATTCTAAATAGGGTTGGACATTACTAAATAATTATGGGTTTCACAAATCATAATACATACAGGACTGAGCATGGTAACACATACACTGAGGGATGTATAGAAATATATTTTAAATAAATGCTTTCTAAAAAGGCATTCCCCTTTTGTACAGAACAAATGGCTAACACTGGAGATGCACATTCATCTTGATATTGCTCTACTGTACATCGGAAAGAAATGCAGAAAACAATTTGTTCAGTTAGATATCTGTGCTTCTCACTCAGGACACACACAAAAAGAGCTGCTGGTCACATATTGTTGTTCTTCTAAAATATTTCCTTACATGTATATATGAAACAAATGGCAGGCCAGAGGCCTTCTCCAGAAGCAAGATTCACAGATCTATTTACCAACCTATTGCTTGAACTGATAAACTGGTTAGCTGTCAGTTCTCAGAGATGCTCTAGTCAAGGGTAGGAAATGTCCCCCTTAGGTAGACAATAAGATGCTTTGGAGTAAAAGGAAGAAACTAGAAATTTAAATGAGTGTGATTGTTGCTGGGAAGGAGAGATGTTAGCTTACTGACTTAACTCTTCCCATCAATGAAATTCTTCCCATCTGTGGATTTACTCAACACTAAACATCTTAGCTTTCTAGGTTAGACGACAGTCTATAATATCATTTTTAAAAAAAAAAAAAGGAAGCAGGGTTATCCAGATAATTGCAGGCCAGTCAGCTGAACATCTGTACCAGGAAAATTAGTGGAAGGCATTACTTAACTTAAAACTGTCAAGCATATAGAAGGGCAAGCCCTGCTTAAAAAGAATCAACATCGCTTTGGAAAAGGTAAGTCCTTTCTCTCTTACCTTTTAGAGTTCCTTGAAAGAATCAATAAATATGAAGACAAGAGCAATCTTGTGGCCACTGTTTGGTGTCAATAAGTTTTTAATACCTACAAGAGACTCATGAGCAAACTTTGCAGTCATAAGATAAGAGAAGAAGTTCTCTTATGGCTCAAGTAATCGGTTAAAAAACAGTTGGTAAAGAGTAGTAATAAAGGCCAGTTTTTTCAATGAAGGAAGATGAACAGTAGGATCCCTCAAAGATGTGAAACCAGCAATTATTAACTTACTCAAAAATGACCTAGAGTCAGGGTGAACTGTGGGGTGTCCAAATTTGATAATGATGGGAAATTATTTGGAGTGGTTTGGGGGAAAATGGTGTCCACAGAGCTCCAAAAGAATGGGCATTAAAATGAAAAATGAAAAATGAGATTCAGTCTAAGCAAGGGCAGACTGCAGATTGTGGGGGAATATTCAGTTTCAAATATACACTGATGTCATCTGAGCTAACAGTGATTACACCAGAAAGAGATGACAGGCTCTAAATAGCTCAATATATAAATCTGTAGTACCATTTTGGACAGTTCTGGTGACCATTCCTGAAAAAGGACATTGTAGAGCTGGAAAAGGTGAAGAAAAAGACAACCAAAATGATCAAGAGTCTGGAGCAATTCCTCTATGATGAAGGGTTACATTTAGGACAGTTTCTTTAAAAGATAAAGGAAGACATGGAAGAGGTGTATAAAATTATGCATGGTGTGGAGAAATCAGATAAGGAGAAACTTTTCTGTCTCACACAACAATATTATAACCTGGAGTCATTCACTGAAACCTGGAGTCATTCACTGAAACCTGGAGTCATCCACTGAATGGTGCGGGATTCAAAACTATGAGATTTGCTGCCACAAGTAATGACATACCAGCTTCTTGCTTGGATGGCATTAAAAGAGGATGGATGAATTCATAGAGACTCTAATGATCAGTGGTCACTAGTCACAATATGTATACATTCCCTCCAATAAAAGAGACTACCTATGTCCCTGTATACCAGTTGCTGGGAAGCATGAATGGGGCAAGGGGTGATGTGTTCATATCCTGTTTATAGGCTTTCCATAAGCAACTAATTGGTTTGGAAAAGGTTGACCTGATCCAGCATGGCTATCTTATATTCTTACTGATATAGTAGTAAATTTCCTTGTTATTAAAGGACTCTTGACAGGCTCACAGTGCAAATGTGCAAAGAACATCATTATGGGGATAAGAAGTTTTAGTTTGCTCCCCCTACCCTTGCCCTGAAAAAAAAGCAGAAAGGAGAGATGGCACATACACAGTGTACAACTCATCAGGGGGAAGACTATGTCTGTAACTGCAGTATAGGAGGAGAAAAAAATCTCTCTCTCTCTTTCTCTTTAGCACTGGGGTTTGTAGCACAGTAGCACTATGCTGACAGACCAGTGATCACAGGGATCCTTAATATATATGACCTGGCATTGCATTGAGCACATGTAAGAAGATTATAGACAGAAGCAGAAATTATATATCCCAATTAATTGAATAGCTTCTTTTCTTACTACATTCATGTCCAGAGATGACTCCTTCCACACTAAAAGGCCTGACAACCATTTCTTTCCAATTTAGGACTAGAGATACTGACACAGATGCTTTTCTAGGAAATTAGAAATTCATTTTATTAGATTTGCTATAATTTATCAAGCATGCCCTTTTCTCTGTATAAACAAGGTACAATTTTGTTGTCATGTGCCCTCAAGTTGTTTCTGACTTATGGTGACCCCAAGGTGAAAGTATCACAGGGTTTTCTGAGGTTGAGAGTATGTGACTTGCCCAAGGTCACCCAGTGGGTTTCCATGGCTGAGTGGGGATTCGACCCCTGATCTCTAGAGTCATAGTCCAATGCTCAAACCACTACGCCACACTGGCTCTTAAGATACAATAGGGCACATGAAAAGGCATTCTGCACAGCTGTCCTATAAGTATCAAAACTTCCGTTTGCCATGGTATTTCCAAAAGACAATTTGGGGCATTATGCAGACGCACACAGTTGGAACTCCTTGTTGTGGATGAGTTTAGGTAGTTAGGATTAAGCCAATTCAGGGCCCCTCCACACTGACCAGAAGCTCTGGTAAATGCCTGGCCTTTCTGTTCAGAATTTCACTGCTTGTAATGGTTGTTTCTGTTTCCGTATCAATCCACGCCCTCAAATACACCAGGATTTTGGCTCTGCTTTGTTGGTTGTAGTGGAGTTTAGTGCCTGTGCTGTGCTGTGAGTGTGGTTTCCCTCCCACCCCCACCATCCACCCCTCTCCTGTCTCATACACTTATTTTTTTTAAAAAATATAGTGCTATACCAACTTAGCATTATAACTCTAAAAGGAAAAGGAGAAAAACAGAAGAAACATTCAAGCTGGTATCCAGAAATATAATGCAGGAATAAAGATCAATGGGAAACATCCTTGCCAATTGCACACCCCCATTCCAAATGTGGGACTGCCCAAAAGTACAGCATGAGGACTGAGGGGAAAAACTATCTGCAGTGAGTTTTAAAAGCTGCTACTAAGGACTTTATCACCCTACATTGTTACGGTGCTATTATTCTACTTCTATGGCTTGCCTCCTGTGGAATTCTGGGTTTGTAGTTAGTGAGGCCTAAGAGTGCTCTGGCTGAAAATGCTAAATATTCCTCCCTAAATTGCAAAGCCCTGGATTCCACAGGAGGCACCCAGAGTTAACAGGCAGTTAAAGTGGAATATTAGCTCTATAAAAGTGTAGTGTCTATAATACTGGAAATTCACAAGAAAAATACTAGGCAATACAATACAATAGCAATAGTGCTTTCTATTTCTATACCACTTATCAGTGCCCAAGCCCTCCCTAAGCAGTTTACAAAGTGTTAGCTAATTCCCCCCAACAAGCTGGGTACTCATTTTACTGACCTACAGAAGGATGGGAGGCTGAGTCAACTTTGGAGCTCTGCAGGATGGAACTCACAACCTTGTGGTTGCAGTGCCAGCATTTAACCACTGCGCCACAAGGGCTCCTTCCTAGGACTAGAAGAATGTTGTATGGATATCGGGGGGGGGGGGAACGGACAATAACTATGTACACCTAGAACACCTTCCAAATCCCAAGGCTTTAGGCCAGTTTGGAGGAGCTCATAGTACAATCAGGAAAACAGAGTATGGTATGGAGCTACTAGTAACTTCATATTGTTTATGAATTTCATATTTCAAGCACTGCAGCCTGCCTTGGAACGCATTAGATGATGCATATTAGAAATTTAAATAAATGGAAATACTCAACTGCTATTTATCCACAGGATGATAAACAAAAGTAATCTTTTCAATCAATAAATATTATATAAACATTGGCTAACTATTTCAAAGAGGCTGTGATGAATGTGGCACATACACTGTAACACAAAGCACTGGAAGCAAACTGTTTCATATTCACACTTGCATTCCCTGCCTCCCTCTCCCCCCCCCCGCTCTCTCCAGACGGATGAATAGACAACCTGATTGACTATTATAACTTTATCGTTATAGTTTTTGACACACAAGTTTATGAAGAAAGCTAAGAACAAATCTGCTTTGCATTATCCTGCAACTAATTTTGTAAGTACAATTAATATTATGCAATTAGATTTAGGAGTATTAAGTGTCAAAGAAAAGTAATTATGAAGAATAAGCCAAAGATTGCTGTGATTCATTAGGATTTTGTCTTCTTAACTTACTAGAAATTAATTACACTGAATTGAAACTTTAATAAGCAGAAATATGATTGCCTTGTTTGGGTACATCATTCAAAACAATATATGGCACTGGAATACAGTAAGGCATGACAGCAGAGCTCAACACAAATATAAATTTTCTCAGCTAAAAAAAATTGAAAGCCCTCAGCTGTAATGCATAAGTATTCAACACAAATCTTACTATACCCTTGACCATATAAACAATTTTGGAAATTGCAGAAACTGAAAAAAAAAACATGTTGAGATACTTCTGAGTAGTAGGAAGCTAGTAATTCTTTCTGAGCTGGATTTGAGATTCAAGGAACTCAAATTCAAATTGCTTGAGCTATTGTACTGATATCAACAGGTCAACAGACAGCAGGTGGAGTATAGTAGTGGCTTTTAGCTACCTTTCTGATATCCATTCTGTGTCCCAATGGCCCAATGTACTCATCCTGCTTCTAGCTCTACCTTCAAAACTGCAATACATCTCCCACAGAGAAAGAGAGGGAGGGAGGGAGAGAGAGAGAGATGAACAGCACTCCGTCAAAGATGAAATGAGCCAGAGAAGTGTCTATCAAAAGCAGTACAGAAAGGATTCAACTTTTCCAAAAAAAAGAACTCCTAGTTCTCTACTGCTGAAATAGAGACATTTCTCAGGAGTGTCTTTGCTGTACATGGGGTTGGACTAGATGGCCTTTTTGGTGCCTTCTAACTCTATAATTCTATATACTGAAAATACCTTGAAGAACTCCAGTGCTGTGATTTACCAAATGATAATTCAGGACACAGAAAATTTAGACTCAAGATATTGGCATCATCAACTAAGAACTCAACAGAAAAATTCTAAATAGAGAGGAAGCGTTTAACCTAAATTCTCCTAAAGAAAAAGAAAAAGAAAAAAAATCTATTTACAGTACTTAATAAGCTCTGTTATCATATCTGCTATTTCAGTGCTGTCATATAAGCAACAACATATGCATTATCCTTGGAGTGAAAAGGATTTGGTAACAATGCAAACAAAATATATTTAGTTCAAAGGTTAGACCACAGCTGACTGAGATAATGATTTTAATTTAGTATTATTAAGAAAATTTGGAGCAGCAAGAGAGTCAAAGGAGTAAGTTAAGCAGGTGATATTGAATGTCTTTTCTAACTAATAAAAAAAACAGCATACCCTCAATTATCAATTTTCATAAAGTCATTTCACTTTCATATCGAGAACAGTAATATAACTCAATAAGTTCCGTTACTTCTATTTTGCCATACAGTCACTGTTTGTATTGATCTTTATTACACTTCTAAAGTTTTCTACAATTAAGGATGTTAACAGTAAGGTGTGATGGTTGACAGTTTGGCTTCAGGAAAAACAGGTTTCTGGATTGAACAAGTCAAAAATTATTCTTTACAGGTCTTTAAAATGCAAGTATACCAGACACTAAAAATGAATTGTGTGATCCGTGAATCCCTGTTTAATTCAAGTTTCCTGTATGTGCATTTGATAAATACAGGGCAGCAATTCTGAAAACCTTCTTAGCTCATAGCAGACATGAATGACAGCTTCGAAGTACCATATCTTTCACAGCAATATGATTGACATTCCTTAGATGGATTGTACATTCTGCTGGAAAACTATAATTAAAATATTTTCCAAGACATGGTGGGGGGGGAGCCATAGTCTCTTACACACATACACACACACACACACCACTAACACCAACACCACCAACAATATCATCATTAAAAACTTTCTCCTCATACTAAAATACCCAGATTTCACATTTTAAAAGCACAGTTAATTATTTTAAATAATTTTTCACATACTTTCTCTATCCCTAATTCATCTTAAATTGTGCTGATACACAATGGTCTTATTCATTTTCTGACTATGATATATGCACTATATGGATTGTGTGAATTACATATAGTACACTGGCCAAGGGAGCTGCTTGGCCAGTGAGGGAAGTGGAGGCAACTCTTAGTGGACTAAATGTTAGCCAAATTTGTTTTATGTTTGCCATAGCAGACTCCTCTTCATAGTTACTGTACAGAATCACTACAACTGCTAAGGAATGATACAACACACCTAACCCCTCCCCCCAAAAAAACCCTCTAAGGAAAATCATGCTAATGACAAATTTAGTTTTTAGGCATACACAGAAATGGCTTTATTAACCCCCCTTTAGACTCTAATTATTTTAACACAAATTTCATATTAATAGCCAGGTTTCCATTTGTTGTCAGTCTTTCTTTTTCCTTTACCGTGTTTACATTCTCTGCCAGGAGTTCATGACTACAGTCCAACTCAGTGGCTTGATAACCTCTGGTTTATGCTGGTTTACTGGTTTCACTAAATTAATCCACTAATACTATATTTAAATTATGTTGCAATACTAATATGAAAGTATTAATACATCTATTTAAAATGTGTATAGAGTGCTTTCACCTGTGGTTGTTATTTGCATATCAAATTTTTCAGACAACCCTAACTAATCAAGGAGCCCAGGTGTTCAACATACTTGTACTCTTAAGTCCAGCCTACTTAGTTTCACTTATTCAGAAAAGCTGAAATCTAGCTCCTCTGATCTACAATACACTTCAAAACCAGCTGTTGTATTTAAAACATCAATTACAAAGACATCATATTACACAGATTTCATACTTCAAATATTAATATGCTATCAGCTCCTAGAAAAGTACAAATCTGAACTGATTACTGTTCTTTACAAGTATGGAGAATACATTCTGCTTATTAGCAGTTTATAGCAGCCTTCAACAATCCGTTCCATCCAGATTTTAGGAGCACATCTCCCATCATTCCCATCCAGCACGGCTAATAATTGGATACGATGGGAATTTCACTTTAAATCATCCCTAATTAGGTCCTTGTCCCAAAAACTGAGGTATAACTACATTACATTGTAACTATAACTTAAGTGATAAAATTTCACTCCTTTGGAGTCTAAAAGTAACTTTTAGTTGTATTAGTTGTGCTGTGGGAGTGACCTCACTAAATAATAAAGGTGGGGTATCACTTATCACATGGTTCAAGAGCTGGCTTGCAGTTTGCCTTGTACTGCTGCTTCACTCTCTGTTGTATGCTTTTCGCACCACAGGCAAGTGAAGCACACTCTCCTCCTGTCTACATTCTAACTATTCCAGCTACTTTTGAGAAACAGAAAAAGTGCTTTTAAAAAAACAGTAGTTATAATAGTAACATATTATTGGGAAACACTTTACAACTATGTGTAATTTTTAAAATTGTTATCTTTATTTATATCCTACTTATATCCTTTACTTAATTATTTATATGCTACGCTAGTCCTCAAACTACAATTCTAGCTAGTCAATGCCTAATTGTAGTTTTTAAGTTATAGGCAAACACTTTGCTCATGTTCTGTAGCTGACATTTTTAAAAAGTATTAATCAGAAGAACAGTCCCAGAAAAGAGTGTGTTTTATATAATTCATCTGAAAACCCAATATAATTATACCAATGGATTATACTGTGTATGTGTGCATGTAATAAACTGGGAGCCACAGACTGTACAAAACCAAGTGGACCTTGTGAAAAACAATACATTTTAAGTAAACCAGGTTAAAGTCAAACTAGAAAATGCTTGGGTCCACTAACACTACCAACAAATTAAAATATTAATTTTCTAGCTGCATCCAGTAAAACAGACTCTTTAACCACTGTAACATATTTACTCAACCAGACACTATACTTAGGTATACTGTGTGACAATTAGGTATGCGGTGAAAATCAAGACAACAGATTATATTCAACCCAACAACAAATAAAGATTTTACTAAGTGTTTTGAAAAATAGCGGTTTAACAGACAGTGTGATTTTATTTTTAGAGATGGGGGTCAGACTTTAAATGTTTTAGCAGTTAAGCATAAGGGCAATTGGGATGTGAAAATAAGATGGAAAGTATCAAGTCCATCTAAATCTAGTCTTCACTGCCCTACGACTGTATTCCAGATAAAGTCGTTTCTTAACAACCTATCCAAGTCAATTGCTGTTATAGTTACTAGCCTTCTTGTATTCATTACAGCTTTTCTTTTTTTTTAACTTAGGAATCTGGTTTTTCTACAGTTCCCTTTCTCTCTTTGCTTCTTCTGCTTTCTAGTTCTTTTCTCTTTCTAACGCAACAACAGTTTCTAACCTTCTTGGCACCTTCACTTATGTACAGCCAGCCAGCCATATCCACAGATTCTGCATCCATGGATTCAAACAAACATGGCTTGAAAATGTTTTTTTTAAAAAAAACTCAAAAAAGCAAACCCTGCTGTTCACCATTTTATACAGTATAAGGGACACCATTTTACTATGCAATTGTATATAATGGGACTTGAGCATCCATGGATTTTGGTATTCATGGGGAGTCCTGGAACCAAACCTCAGAAGATACCGAAGGCCCACTGTATACCATTTTATCTACTGTTTAAAAATTCTAGTTTCTAGTTCAGAGAAAATTAGCAATGTAATCTTATACACATATACTGGAAAATAAAGTACATGAAATTCTATAGACCTTACTATCAAGTAAATATTCATCAGTAAATATTTCAAGAAAGTGTTCACATTATTGCCTCTGTAACTTACCCACTTAAGGCTTGTCTACACTGGTGACTTAATCCAGGGTCAGTCCTGAGCATTATGCTCCAACTGGCTCCAGATCCAACATGGCGGACACATACCTGGGAGGTATCCATGTTGGAGTCTAGACAGCTCAGATGGGCTGACATCACATTGCCCCAGTGGCCCATTCCCTTGTCCCCAGTGCCACCATTGCCTCATCAGCCAAGCAGCTCCCTGCAAGAGACTGGCTGGGGACATTGCTTCTGCTGAGGTCAGAACAGTGCACTCAGACACATGATCAACAAGGAGAGGGTTGCTCTACCCCTTCCTCGTTGATAACATTGTCTGACTTCAGCAGAAAAGACGGCACTGGCCAGGCTCTCGCAGGGAGCTGCTTGGCCAGTGAGGGAAGTGGAGGCAACTATAAAGAGGATCCACCCCCTTCCCTGCACTGTTCAGCACAGGGTAAGGGAGATGGCTCCACATTTGCATGTAGAAAACTGGATTGGGCCAAACTGAACCTGAGCCAGCTGTCCAGACAGCAACAGAACTAGAGGCACACTGGAGTTTCCTATGGTTTCTCTTAAAACGGATTAATGGCTTAATTGAGACGATTCACTGTGTGCACTGTCTGGACACATCACACCAGGTCTGGGGTAAGTTCAGTTTATTTCCTTAGTGTAGACAAGCCCTTAATTTCATTTCCTATCCTAGGACCTTTTGAACCTCCTGGCAAAACCAGAAAGTAGCCATTTTACAACTAAGAAGAAAACATAAAATGGTTGAACAGTTTAATTCTTTCACAGACTTTGAAAGTCAAAGATAAGATGAAAAACATAATCCAAGATAGAAGACTGTGGGCATAATGTTCATAAACCATAATTTATGAAGCTAGGTGAAAGCATAAGGCTGACATCCTTCACTGTTAACCTGCCCCTCCCGTCCCCTGCTTCTACAGTATAGTTTCAATATGGAAATTCTATTTAAAGCAGAGTTGGTTTCATGTTTAAACCAGCAGTTCCCATTATATTTAAAACAGGCCAATCAGGATCTCAACACCAAAGCCAGTAAAAAAGGAGAAAGGAGACAAAGGAAGTATTCATGAACCTGAAGTTCATACCTGTCAATACCATCTAAATTCTAGGTCAGATGTTGTCTGTATGTGTGTGCCTTCAAGTTGCCAGTCGACTTATGGTGACCCCATGAATTTACAGGATTTTCTTAGGCAAGGAATACTCAGAGGTGGTTTTACCAGTTCCTTCCTCTGAAATATAGCCTAGAGCACCTGGTATTCATTGATAGTCTCCCATCCAAGTACTAACCAGAACTGACCCTGCTTAGCTTCCAAGATCAGACAGGATCTGGTGCCTTTAGGGTATTTAGGCCCCAAATACCTGCTACAATTTATAGGAAGGCTCTTGCTGCCAGTTACTAAGCCTTAGGGGAGGCATTGCCACCTTTTACAATTGGGGCAGGGGGTCTATATGAAAGCAAGGAAATATTCAAACAATTGTACTGAGGGAAGGGGGTATGGCCACCTAGGTGAGTTGGATGGGGCGCCTGACCTAAAGTTCTTCATCCCTGACTTAGAAGACTGAAAGGAAAGCCTAGGAAAAGCCTTGGATAAGAAAAACTGTAGGAGACTGCAGAGAGAGTGCAGATAGAGGGCAGCAAGTCTGAACTTCCCATTTAAATTTGAAATGACCAGCCAAAGCATAGGCAGCAAGGCCAGGAGGGACTCTCTCTTGGCTCAACCTATCCTGAAACATTTCTTTTGAGGATTAAAGGGAGGCTTATTTGGATCAAAACCATTTTGCTACTCTAAGCTGAATCCAGCAGGACTTCACTGACCAAAAAGCTTTCCTGTTGTCTTCCTGCGTTTATGAACCACCTGTATGAAAGCATGGGCATTTTCCTCCTACTTGTTTTATGTGTGTGTGTGATGCCAATTTTTTGGATTTTTAAAGATTTTTGAAAAGAGCAGAGTAAAATGTTAAGTTCTTAATCAACAATCAAAGCCATTGATGGAAGTGATGGACAATTTGTAAAAATCCAAAATGTAACAGAGTGCAGCTTGAGGCTAATGATGGGAGAGTCCCCCCTCCCCACAAATATAACTGCAGCAGTGCATGTCACA